>CM024699.1:5884849-6003750 GCA_014182845.1 Corymbia calophylla | reverse complement strand
AGAACTCTGCATAAATCCAAACATATTTGGAATTAAAAAAGAAAACTATCATAAAAAAAATGTGAATTTCAGTCGGTCTTGAGAATCTTGTCCTGCATCAACACTCTTTTGTACAGAAGTAAAGTCAAGTTTGCTAGTGTCCTATGGATGCTTGTTGTCCGCAGACGAAACCACAATCAACCCATCTAATCCGACATCGCTTTGAATCTTGAATTCCGACTGGTACGAGAACTTGCCGACCTATCATAAGTTAGGAGATACAATGTCATCTAAAGCTTCTGCTCCTTTCAAACAACATATGGACCAGTGTTCACGAGATGAATCTTTTCGCGATGTTTATGGAACCTACCTGATCAGCGACAAGACGATAAGCACACGCTTTTCCAGGCGAGATAAAGCCATTTGTTTCATGACAGGGCGTACTTTCGATCTGCAAGTGTATTCAAGAACGACGATCTTCAAACAATTGACCGTATGACCTACATTAAATTGTTTCTGTGTGATTGGCTGCGTACCAGTCGGAGTCCCCCCCAACGGAGAGCAAGCTTTTCTTCCAGGTTGTTGGTAACATTCACGAAGATGGTGTCCCCCTTTTGCGCCTTTATGATCGGCGCCCGGGTCTGGCCGTTGATAGTGATCAGCTTCATGTTTTTGGGGTCTAGTTCCTCATTCACATTCCAACGGAGGGGAAGAAACCTGGCCTCCGCCGATGCCACAATCGCCGATGCACAGAGGAGCCCTGCGAATGCGATGAAGCTCCTCATCTTTCGAGGCGGCGGAAACCGGAAGCACGCGACGGATGAAAATGGGTCGAACAGACGGAGTTTTTGGGGCCGAATGTTGACCACCACTATGAGGAAGATGAAGATGGGAGGAGGAGGAGGAGGAGGAGGAGGAGGGAAGCAGGGTGATGCTGCTGCCTGTATGTTACCGATTGAAGGTGGCGGTGATAGCATTTTAAAGGCCCCGCTATGAACAGCGGCATGAGCCGAAATGAAAGAGTCTTTGGACGAAAATGCCCCTATGCCAGCGAATACTTTGCTGGCAAAGATTAGCCCTCGCCCGAAACTGAATTCATCACTTCATGTTACTCTTTCGACAAAATACATAGCTCTTATTTAAAACCTTTTTTTTTTCATATAAATGACAGTGGGAACAGGTTATAAAGACGGGTAAACTCGCAACATACGTCCTCAGGCTCAATTTTTTTTATTTTATATTTCTGAAAAAAGAGAGGATCAAAACTGTTTGGTATCCTTTATGAAACTAATTGAGTACCCTCCTTTGGGTAATCCGAAATTAACTTTAGTAGAAAAGTATCTAGTCTAATCAAATTATCGCTAAATGATAAACAATATCACCTTAAATATTTAGAACTTTCTAATCTAGAATCCCCAGATAAAGGAAATTAGTAAATGAAGATGACCTAATATCTATCTCAGTCTTGAGCTAATCAAATAACTAGCTTAAAATATAATAAAAAAAATCACCAAATTCTAAGACACTATCCCAAAATTAAGCATACGAAAAAGTACAATGAAAAAATCTCCTCCGCAAGAATTAACTGATCTCGTGTTAGTACAAAAGAAATGTAATGCAAATTTTTAGATTTGATCTATAGAGATTGTTTTAATAAATTAAGTAGTGCAAATAATTACGCAACAGAATCGCTCTTCGGTTTTATATACAACCGAAAGGTCTTTCTATATAAGCCACAAATTATATATATTTAAAGAGAAAATTAATAAAAAAATATTATTCAAAGAAAATAGAGTGGCTAGCCTCTAGACGGTGGGATAAAGTGCATACGTTTCTATCGACAGAAAAAAGAAGAAGATCGATTTACTGAATTTCAGAGAGTGAATCCAGTTCTGCAGCTCAAAGGGAAGGTTAATTTGTCCATTTATTTTTCCCTATAGTGGGGTCCGACCCAAGTTGACATATAAAACATTTTAGACGCTATGTTTGCTTGAGTCTACCTCCTTGTTGCTAGAGTTTTTTTTTTCTTTTCTTTTGATCGGTCATTGTTGCTAGAGTTCACGTTACAAGATTTCGCACTGACATCATATGCATCTTGATTTAGGTTAAATTTTAGATAGAGGCATGAAATTAAATTATTTAAAAGAAAACAAATTTGATCAATTGACAGGGTTGAATATCATCAACGCTGAAATCATGAGGATTATGGCCAGAAATATAATGTCGGAAAAGCTGGCGGGGGAATCGATGCTGCCATGGAGAGAAATTTCAGGTGGCGTGATCAAAATTGCACCGAGTCACATAAGGGGTATCCGAGGGACCACAAGTTCTGTACCCGCCTAATACAGCCAAAACAAGACCCCAACTTGCGCTTCCCGCCATCCTAGGCACCCCAAAAGAAAAGGCCAAAAAAGAAGAAGAAGAAATTACTAGGACAAATATAACAATAAAAATGTTGCAGTTGCTAGAGTAATGTACATGCGAGGCCTACCAATCACTTCATAAAATTTGAAGCTTTTGCATTTGCAAATATCACAAGACACTAATATCAAGATATCTTTTAAGAGCTATGGCCGTGTTATGGTTGACTTTTACTGCCATCTTTTTAATTTGGGGAATCATGAGAAAAACGTAGCATCCCTCATATAATAAAATATGGTTTTCCTTTCCCTTACCGGAACTGAATTTTCTGTCTGGCATGTTATACTAAAGGGCATGATCGCATCTATTATCGTGCCTTGAAGCTAGATGTTAAACGATGGAGTATCACTATATGGAATCTGGAATTTACTCGTTAATATAAGTTCTTCATTTTCTGAAATTTAGAACATACTTTGTATATGCTAGAATTTGGAGTCTACCCTATTATGGATTCCCATATCTACTCGGGAACCGGTCAATTTCTTCTTCTTTTTTGTTTCATTTTTAGTTAAGCCTAATTTTTCATTTGTTTTTTTTTTCTCCTGATTTTGATACGAAAAAAGGGCTACAATTACCTAATTTTCTAGACTTTTTAGGTATGCCACAACCAAACGAGGATTCAATGACTATATCTAGTTGTTTACAGTCCATAGCTTTGCTTTGGCTTAAGCAAATCAACTCAAGTTTAAATAGCAAAATGGTACTTGTAAATAGAGGTGACTTAAAACACAAAACCTACTTATTAGAACATGTATTTTAGATTTTGGAATTTGGAATATATTTTGGATACCTTGGAATTTAGAATCAAACTGTTAAAATGGGTCCAGTTTCCATTCTATTTTAGAATGATGTTCACCCCTAACATTGATAACAAAAGGGACAGATCGGTTGATTTGTTGTTGATGCTCTCATTTGCAAATGATGTACTCACCTTTACTTGTCCTTGCAAATCTTGGGAAGCACCATCTTGTGGCTGTGGTCCCCACCAAAACTATTGTATTTGCATGTCAATCATGTCTATTGGTCCATCTAAATATATTCAGTCTCATCATGATGATATGAATAATGCTAGGAACACTGAGATTTGTTTTGCAAAATCGCTTTTCTAATTGATGTGACCGACTCGTGGGCAAGTGCTCGTCTGCTTGCAATGTGCCAATATTTCTATTTATAGAAAAAATTTCTTTATCGATGTTAGCATATTTTAGCTATCCCCTAACCATAGCATAAGAATCTCATTGACTTGTCCTATGTTAATAAACCACCAAACCTAGCAGCACAAATTAATAGCATTCAACTTCGATATGAAATCATAGACACCTCTTAAATGAGTTAAGTGGGTTGTAAATGGGTTCATAGTGAATCCATTAATTTTGTTCCCACGTTTTGTATATAGCAGATTTTGTAAGATTTTGCCCCAATAAATTTAGGTCGAATTGGTTAAACTACCTAAATTGCACTGTCATAAAAAGTTTCAGTACTTTATTTTCAATTAAAAAAATTCAAGACGAGGATAATTTCTGCAATATATATTTAGATTGAAGTGGTCTATCGTCAAAATTGTTATACTTAATTATTCAATTTAAAAGATTCGGAGATGAAGTATACTATTGTTGTGATAGCAGTGAGAATAATGGTATGTGGTTCCGAGTTCCATTTTGAATTTGAAATTTACCGTGTTTATCTTGGAATTTAGAACTTACCCTTTTACAAATCCCAACATTTATTTAGAGTTTATGACGTTCGATTATGGGTGAATAATCTAAAATTGTTAGTCCAAGTTTCTATTTTATAATTAAGAATTTTACTTTATAAATATTTCATGATTTTCATGATAAGTTTTGATCAGTAAAAAAAAAAAAAAAAAATTTTATTATAAATTATGATCATACATAAATTAAACCTGATCCATACTCCCTATATGTATATAATTGAAATGCTTGGTAACTTTGGATAAGCCTTGAGAAATCAAATTGTTCGATCCTCTCTTGGGAAGAACAAAAAATACATATGAACGTGGCGAAAAACGAAGAACGGGACTTCTTGACGCGGTTTGAGTTGTCGCCGCTATCTAATGTTGAATTTTTTTCTATTTATTTTTTTAATTGGAAAGAGGAGTGTATCGTTAGGGAGTCTGGATCAAGGCCATGTGTCATGGTTCAGTAGTTCCTTGATTGCGGAATAATTCGTGCGGCACCTAGCAAGAGCAAAACATACCAAACTAGTCTTCATTCATTAGTTGTTCCATATAATAATACGGCAAATAGCTTCCTTAGGCGAGATTATATCACGTCCAATTTAGCTCGGGCGTCTAGTTCATCGAGCGAGATAATATATCACTTTAGGCTCAACAATTAATTTTGACTTACCATGACCTCAATTAGGAAAACGACATCAGCTCCCGACTAGTTTGTGCATAGGAGGTCAACTCCACCTTCAAAACTCTTAAAAAATATATTCGTTCAATTCTAAAACTCTTAACATCAATCGATCTAATGTGACCCCTTTGAACTAGTTGTATTATTCACTCTTCACCTTATAACCCCAAGCTCCACTTACAAAAGATCACGAGTACGGGAGGATTCATAAATCGGGACGCAATTGATCGAGGCATCAAGGCTTTTGAGCTAAAAAAATTAGATGTTACCTACTGAAATCACATGAAAATTTCTTCGAGTGATGGTGATTTGCAGAGTATTTAACGTGTATCGTGTCAACTGGCTCTTATGCACTCGTCATCGTGGATGATAAAATAACGCTGTGCTCAGTCTAGACATTACGTAAGCTAATAAATGAATATTTGGCACTTCGTGGTTTTTCGTCGTTGGCTTCACGGCACGACATCAGTTTTTGGAATCAAAATAATAACTTTGGAAATTTGAAACAAGAGCTCAAACAAAAACCGGAGGAAGATTTTATTGAATTGCAAATGCTTTTTGCTTCAGTGTTTATCTACAAATATGAACTTCCCAACCTTTTATAATGGCAGGACGCATACAACTTAGAACAAATGTCTGACGACAATAAATGAAGGAAAACAGAGAGTCCACAAAGTTAGCCTGCACACAAAGAAAGTCAATACAATAAACGCATTTGAAATCCGTGGAAGATTCTTCGTTGACCTTTGTTGGCATTCTTCATCTTCGGTAGCTCTTCTTCCTTAAACGTTTGCAGCTTTTATATTCATTCTTCGGCCGCCTATCATGAATCAGAACTTTCTTTGAACGACACCAACAATCAAATCTAAAAACCAGACATTCAATTTTTTATTATTCAAACATCAGCTTCCTAAGGAACGACCCACCGAACCGTTCGGGGGCTGAAGACAGCCCATCGGAGTTAGACAGCTACTCCGAGTCTCCAACTAAGCAGTCTCTACCGGTGATAAATCCACGCGGCACGTTACCGCGTCCCGCAGCTCGTGCTCTTTGCCTTTCGATGAACGTTGCTCCGAAAACCTACTCTCTGAAAAGCTTTCGTTCTTTAACTGGAAGGGATGAAAATGGGGAGGAAAATGAAAATATTATATTACAATCTCTGATTCATCGCATACATCCTCGTTTATCTTAATCTTGATCCATCAATGAGATTTTGATTAGACGACGATCGGTGCTGGACATGTGAGATGGTCATAGGTTGTAAAAAATACTAAGCCATTTGATTAGTATCCTCACGGTAATTTTGACCGTGAAAATGAATGACATTACTTTTATAAGGTATTTGATAAGTATTTCATGGTAATTTTTAAAAATTTACTGCGCCTAATTTGTAAAGTACCGCGGCTCTATGATTTATGTCGGCACTTCTTACTGTAAGAAGTGGAACGCGCTGCGGCTACATGGGATATGGTGCTCAGGTTGACTGGGCTCGCTTTCTCTTCGGTTTTCCGGCTTTGCAATCGGGGTTAAGAATTTGCACGTCATGTGTTCTTTCTGGTAAAACATGGTGGAGAGACAGGGCAGACACCAGTTTTTTATGCAACCTCTGCGTTATGTACGCTAAAACAGAATAAAATAAGAAGGAAGAGAGCTTTGATGATTGGGACATCTTTGGTGGCGAGCTTCCTCAACTTCCTAAGGCCTCTGTCCAGGCGAGGTTAATGCTTTTCATATGATGCATCATGCAGTGAATCTCTCCAAGGCGTCAATAAAATGAAATTTATATGACAAGGCATGGAACGATTGAGACATAGCGCAAGAACATGATTTGATCTCGATACCAACATATAATGATTGAGTTTATGTTAATTATGTCACAAAAAATACACTTATTGCAACAAAATATGCTCAATAGCAAGAACGTTTGTCATCAAAATTTCTTGTTATGATAGAATAACTTATCTGATTATATACATAAGATAGGATTCTAATCAATGTTCATACTACAGGTTATATTATTAGGGCATTCATATCTACACTATCTATGTTGATATGATCTCAATTGTCTCGTCAATTCATTCTAAAAGCTTAACCCTATGCACTAGGAACAAGATCGAAGTCATTCAAGATGGTGTTCACGATGTTGTCCTAACCGGGCTTGAAACATGGTCCCACGTGCGTGCCATTGCGTGAGTTGCCCATCTAAACACGCGATAGAGAAAAAGTCCTCAAAAAGAGAGATTTTTTCAGATTCTATAGCCCCCTAGGGAAAAAATCAATGTCGAAGGTGGAATAGTCAAAATATGTCGGAAGCCCCGAACCTTCTCTCGCGAAGTATAGTGGGATTTGATTTGTCCATTGAAAAATTGAAAACGTTGGTAGCGTGCCCCCACTCTCTATTTGCTTTGAGTCCATGTGCTCGTAGCGTCCCCAAGCCACACGTGCGAAACGTAGTTTGCATAATGGGTGCTGATTTTTGAATTTTGGCCATAAAAAATTGATTTTCCCAGATTACATTTTGGATCGAGGATTCAGATAAGCTGAGCGGGTCCCGAATTGCTCGATCGGGTTTCTGTTTTTTTAGGCAAATGACACAAATGGGTTCTAAATTTTGTCTCTTCAAGGTATCCATAAATTGAACAATACATTCCTAGCTAAAAATAGATTTTTAAAATAGAATGACTATCGTTTACATTCTTACAATGCAACTTGTAGATCCCAAGACAATAATCAGAGTACTGCAAATGAGATGCGTGTGCCATTTAGGACCTTCAAGAATTTGCCGAACGAATCAGCAAGTTGCTAGGGAAGGTGCATGTGTGAGAAAGCGACCGCCTATAGCATTATTGAGATTGTTTATATTAATTTAATCTAATTCCTTTTCTCTCTTTTCTTTTTTATTCCTCTGGGAGATACGCACGAGAATGAATGAGTACCTTGATGACGTTTGACGTTGAAAGGAAAGGCAAAGGCAAAGGGAATCCCGAATGGCGTCTTCTGGAAGATGGAGCAAACAAATTGCTCCGTTCTTTATTATATTTTTGGGGTGTTTGCCGTCTGCTCAGGGGCCACTCCGTTTTGAAAGGGCCGGGGCAGGAAGCCAGCTGGCGTGGCGGCTCGCGATGGGGAGACGCCATGTTTCTCTCTGGTAGCTCGCGATTTTCCTCGCGATACGTGCTTAAATGGATTTAAGTAATGTTTCCTATTTTAGATGGTGGGTAATTCAAATATTTACAATTAATGGGTAATTTGTAAGGTGTTTTTTTTTTTTTTATGAGGAAATAAAATTGAAGATGGTATGTAATGTAAAAAAGTTGCCGTCATGAAATCGCAACTGCTTCATTACAATCTATGATAACCCTTTCCGAGCGAAAACATAAAAATGGACTCACCGTGCATATTTTGCCTTCTGTAGGTCCACCATGTCTTTCGTAGGTCCACTTGAAAGTCGGCGAAGATCCTGAGCAGTACCCACCAAGGTCTTAGCTTAAAAAGTATTGTCAGGTGTGCGAGCTAATGAGGTTGATCCCTCCGTTTATTTCTCTCTTTCTCGGGCACGTGTTAGAGATTCGCTTTGACCGTGTTTGTCTGAACACCCGAATCGCACAAAGAGATTCAAGAAAGGGCAAAACTTCCGGGCACTACCGCACATGTGGACTTTGAACTTTACATTTGCTTGCACCGTGCGCCTAGACTTAATTATGGTGAGGAAATCACTTTAACCTAACTTCAATTCTCCGATTATTAGCTCATTATTTACCGCTAGCCCTCTCTATCCACTATAAATGCCCGACCCATCCGCTGCTGTCTCATCGAACTCATCAAATTCTCTCTCTCAATTTGGATGCGCAAAAGATGAGTCGTTTACTTGCAGGATTTCTCTGCATTTTGGCAACCATGGCTTCGGCGGCAGAGGGCACGGAGCACCTCTACCAGTGGGCAGCGAAGTACGAGCTCATGCCGCCAAAGGGCTACCAGAAGCTGTCTATCACCATAAACGGAAAGGCCCCCGGCCCGACCATATCGGCTTATCAAGGAGACATGCTCATCATCGAGGTCACCAACGGGTTGGGGAAGGAGGACCTTGCGATCCAGTTCGACGGAGTGCGACCGGTAAGAAGCAAAGACATCGAAAGCATGTCACGAAGGTGTTCAGTCCCTGATGTTGGGGTTGGGTTTTTGCAGATTGGCGAGGCTTCGACGGACCCGATTCCGCCAGGCAAGACAAAAGCCTATCGGTTCTTCGTTAATCGGGTGAGTTCCAATACAAATCCAATGATTATATGAATGATCTCAAGCGTTTTCTACGCTCCCATATTCGTTTCTTCACGACCCTTCGCGTCCCTCTCCGACCCGCAATCGAACGCCCTCTCCGCAAGCTCCCGATTCTCGTCTGCTTCCACGGCGGCGCATTTTGCTCCGAGCCCGCCTTCGCCTCCCTCGTCCACTGCCTACGTCGACCGCCTTGTCGCCGAGGCCGGGGCTGTTGCCGTCGCCGAGGAAGCTTGCTTGGCGGTTTTCTCCTTGACGTTGCGATCTTCCTCATCGGCGGTGGTGGGTAGGGTCCAGTTCTCCGATCTCCATTTTCAGCGTCCATCATCCTCTCCAACCGGCCCACTTCGAGACCTCCATCACCTCGCCACCTCGCCACCGCTCTCTCCGCCGTCAACCCTTCTCTCGCCCTCATCTCCAGCGATCTTTTACGAACGCTGACACCATACTTTTGTGCAGCTTGGAGACTGCCCATACCGTGCTCGTTCCAAATTACAAGAAGAGGCCGGACTGCACGGGTCGATTCGAGTCTCGCCGCCGTACGTGGGCAAGAAGGGCGTACCGTTCGAAGAGGGTGGTGCCGACCAGGCAAGCAAGCTTCCTCGGCGCGTCGAGGGAGGTGGTGGGATAAAGGGCTCTGAAAGGCCATAACAAGATCAAGCCCACTCGAGATCGGGTGCTCCGAAAAAGCGGTGGTAGAAAATCTTTGCTACCACGGAGTGTATAAATGTAAAAAAGTGGGAGAATGTACAGGGCTAGGACAGTGATTGCATTGGGTTTATGATCTCAAATACTTTGATATTGGCAGTTTACGTTTGGCTAATAATGGCTCCTCTGTGTTGATTCTAATTCCCTATCCTTTTTATTGTTTTTTGAGAGGACAATTCCGTCGATTTTTCTGCTGTTGCACGTTTGTTTCCGATTAGAAAGATAAAAAAGCTTGATCGGAGCCAGAAGTCGGCCACCGGCGAAAAATATACAACCGTTCTCTCAGCTCTCAGCTTTAGAATTGAGCTTAAAATTTCATCAGCTATAAAGTAGTCCTCTAGATCTTCTGTCTTTGTTTTCATTACTTCCCACATTGATTTCAAAGTCTCGAACATGAAAAATCTTTCGCCACTAACCTTTCATCTTCGATTTACACGCGCAAGAACATGTTAAACTCTCTTGCAATGTTGCATACGAGAATCTTTATGACGACCCTCATACACATGTCGGTTTCATTCCGCTTTAAAGTTAAAATTTTTGGTCGGAATATTTATAAAAAATTTCACAAGATTAGAATTCGAGGAGGTTCTGATATCTAATCATGACTCACGAGGGGCCAAAATGGCTCTGGTGGTCAAAGAAAGGGGGTGTGTTGGAGACGGCAGCCCCGGTGAGGAGCCAGTCAATCACCAAATCATCCAGCTTTCCAAATCTCACGTTTGGGCCGTGCTAATACTAACGAAAAGGTCAGTTTGTTCAATTCTGAAAACGAAAGGATGTAGACAGGTAAACGCCAACAAATCTCCCCCCTAACGGTACTAGATGCCATCGGCCAATTTGATTCGGTCCCAGGACCGGCACCATATTTTCTCCTCACCTTATTAGGCAAGATAGATGAACCATTTGTTATATCATCAGGGTAATGACACATCAACCCACGAGTTCTTTTTACAAGGCATAAACGAGAGAATTTATCCTGGAAGCAGAAAAACTACTAAAATTGCGTGAAACCATTTACGAGAGTTTATGTACAAAGAACAGGCAAATCCTTATGGGTTGTATCCAAAGATATGGAATGGGATGTTTTTATGTCAACAACAGAAGCCCAAGCTCATGGAATTGTTGGTCTTATAGCGATTGAATAATAATAATAAAAAGCAGTAAGTTACTTGGCACTATTTCCACACCTTTCTAAAATAATACATACCCATTTTGTTTTAACCGATCAAATTACCCTTCAATCAAAAAGATTTGGTTCAATACATTACAATTAACATTAGCTAAAAATAATTCATCATCTCTCGTTCACATACCATATTGGGGTCAAGTTTCTAAAAATAAATGAAATTGACTTATCCCCATATCCTTTTGAATCCATAAAAAAAAAAAAAAAAAAAATTATATGCATAATCTAAGTAAAACTAGGTTTCAAAGTAAAAACAAAAAAAGTGGAAGAACAGGGAACGAGAAAGTAAATTCAACCTTAGATTAATACTGACCGAAAAAAATGATTTAAGTTGCTAGAGAACAGGAAGAGAAAAATATTAAGACATGTGAAAGAACAGGGAACGAAAAAGTAAGGTCATTAACGAATTTAAATTCAACCCTAGATTAATACCGACAAAATACCCTAGATTAATGTGTGAAAAAATGGATGAATCATATTGTAATAATCTCAACTACTTCTATGTATAACTTAATTAATGGATAAATAATAAAATTAAAAGTTCAAGGATAATATTGAATAAATTAAAAATTTATGGACAACATTGCACGTTGGACTGAAGTTGATGGACCATATTGCACATTAAGACAAAGTCCAAAAATCATTTGTGTCGTTTGTCCAAAAAATCATAAATCTGATCAAATAGTTCATGACCCGCTCAGCTTATCTGAATCCTCGATCCAAAATTTAATCCGTGAAAATCATCAAATTTTTATGACCAAAATTCAAAAATCAACACCAATTATGCAAACTATGGTTTCGCACATATGGAGTAGTCAAAATCGGACAAAAACTGCACCTACGAATTTGTCTCTATTCTCTCAACGTCCCCGGCTCCTCCCTTCCCTCCCTTCGATTTCCCCTCTCTTCTTGAAAAGGGAAAATGCCACCAAAATTCCTGAACTATGCTTATTGAGACAAATTTATCTAAACTTTTTTTGAGACATGAAAAACCCCAAACTATGCCATTTGAAATAAATTTACCCCGAACTATTTTTGGAACATGAAAAATCCCAAAGGAAAAATCTCAAACTATGTCATTTGTGACATATTTACCTTGAACTTGTTTTTGTAACAAGAAAAAAGTCCAAATTATGCCACTTGTAACACATTTACCCTCCGTTATATTTCCATTAAAAGTCCCATGTGGTTGCTGACTGGGATGATAGACTTGAAACAGCATTGACATCGCGCCAACGTGGACTACGTGAAGGAAAACAAAATTATTATTTTTTATCTCACGTGAGTGAAATATTAGAGAGAATCCTTGGCTTGGGCTCCATCTATTGTTCCCCCTTCTTCATGTTCAAAATGCTCTGTCTCTGTGAAAGCTCCATGCTCTGTCTCTCTCTCACTTGGTTCGCGGTCAACGCTTCACTGCTCCATGCACAAGTGCTCGCTCCATCTAAAGTTCCATTTGTCCACGTGATTAACGCCGTTTTCCTCTCTCGTGTTTGCTCCACAGAACTCAATTTGGGGCTTTAGGTTAGTATTCTTCTTGCTCGATATCTCTCTCAAGAAGCTTGATTTGTTTGAAGCTCGTCTGCTGGTTGGCTGGGTGAAGGCGATTTGGGGCTTCAATGTTTCATATATTGGTTGACTTTGACTCTCAAGGAAGCTCGATTGGACCAAAGTTTAATTTTTTTGAAGCCATGTGCTCGTTAAAGGCAATTTAGTTTTTGTTTTTCAAAGGTTTCCTGCTCATCTCCATGGAGAAGATTGAATCGGCGATTTGGGGGTTTCTTGTTGGTCTCGATTCACTAACGTTTAGTGAGTATTCTCTTCACCGACCTTTACTTCCTATTTTGCAATTTCACTAGTGTAGCGAATTGAAGCTCCATTTGTTTGAGGTTCATTTGCTGGTCTAAGGAGCTTGATTCGTGGTTAGAGTGTGAGTGCCCTTGTCTCTCGCCCTTGATTGCTCCTCAAGAACTAATGCTATTCTTCTTTTTTTTCATTGATAAGATGGAACTAATGCTATTCACATAGACTATTGAGCCTATGTTCTATAATCTTCTATTAAATTCTGCAAGTTTTATAATCTGTCTCTCCTCTTTGATTGCTCCTCAAGAACTAATGCTATTCATTTTTTTCATTGATCAAATGGAACTAATGCTATTCACATGGATTATTGAGCCTCTATTCTCTAATCTGCTATTAAATTCTGCAAGTTTTGTAATCTGTCTCTCCTCTTTGATTGCTCCTCAAGAACTAATGCTATTCTTTTTTTTTCATTGATCAGATGGAGCTAATGCTATTCACATAGACTATTGAATCTCTATTCTATAATATGCTATTAAATGCTATTCACATAGACTATTGAGCCTCGATTCATGGTTGGAGTGCGAGTGTTCTCTGTCTCTCCCCCTTGATTGCTTCTCAAGAACTAATGCTATTCTCTTTTTTCAATGATCAGATGGAACTAATGCTATTCACATAGACTATTGAGCCTCTGTTCTATAACGTGCTATTAAATTCTACAAGTTTTATTTCCTAGATAGAGATCATTTTCTTCATATGCATAGTTGTTGAAAAATGTACTTTGATATTTCTAGGTTGATGAAGAAAGTTGATGTGAGGTTATCTGAAGTTGGGGTTGGGGTTGGGGTTGGGGCTACAACTAGGGCTGGTGCTGGTACTATGACTGCCAACAAGGGCAAAGTTGAAGTTGAGGATAGGATAAGAGTAGAGAACAACAGTGATGATGGCCTTTACTTTGGGAGTGATGATGATGAGAGTGGTGATAGTGAGAATGGTGCATTAGGCGAGAGTGATGATGACCTAATCTTAAATGATAATAGGGATTACTTTCAAGTAAAGGAAATAGGACAAAAGGTAGGGATAGTAAGGGCTGCAGCATTGGCTATTGATGTAATAGAAGAAGACATAAATGAGGGTGAAGATGCTGAGGACATCGAAGTATATGAAAATCTCATTCCTTCTAATTGTACAGATGAGGAAGTGTGTGACAAAAGGAGATCTTTGACTATTAGATATGACTCTAATTGCAATCATACAAAATTACAGTTTCAATTAGGCATGAGATTCGAGTCTCATACTCAGTTTAAGAGTGCAGTGCAGAAATATACAATCACAAATGGCTACAACATTGGTTTGAAAAAGAGCAAATCTTCAAAGATGTATGCAAAGTTTGTGTCCGGATGTGAATGGTCCCTATATGGTAGTTGGTTGAAGAGAGAGAAAACTTTTGTTATGAAGACCATTAGAGAAAAACATACTTGTCCTAGAAGCATGAGAAACAAGCAAGCATCTTACGTATGGATTGCAGGACAACTCTTGCCTAAAATTAGAGCTAATTTGAAATATACGGCAACACAATTGCAGGCGGATGCAATGGAGATGTGGGACTCACAATCAACAAAAAGACATGTTATAGAGCAATTGCTAGAGCTCTTAAGATCATTAATGGTCCATTTGCCAAGCAAGACAAGTTGTTGACATATTATAAAGCTCAATTAAAGTAACATAGTAAGATCATCATATTTGATATTGTCATTAAACACCCATACAATATGTTCAAAAGATCCTATGTGGGCTTCGAAGGGCTGATTAGGGTTGTTTAGAAGGTTGTAGGAAAGTAATAGGACTAGATGACTGTTTTATTAAGATTGTAGTAAAGCAAATGCTGCTTTGCGCAGTTACAAGAGATGGAAACAATCAAATGTTTTCCAATTGCATGGGCTATTGTTGAAGCAGAAACACAAGACAGTTGGACTTGGTTCCTCAAGTTGCTATTTACAAACCTTCAAGTGGCTAGAGGTGATAATTGGACCTTCATAAGTGATCAACAAAAGGTAGAATTAGTCTTCATTTTCATTTGTTCCTTCATACTAGTAGTTGAATTATAGCTTGTGAGACTTATTAAAGCATTTCAATTATGTCTTGCAAGGCCTTGTCAACGTAGTTTCTTCATTGGCTTTTTGTGCAGAACATAGAAATTGTTCAAGGCATATTTAGCGAACCGGAAAAAATTACACAAGGGAGAAATGCTTTGAAATTACTTTTGGAGAACTACATATGCCACGCACCTAACTGAATTCAACAAGGCAATTGAAGGAATGAAGAATGAGTCTATTGATACCTATGAAGACTTCATGAGACAAGGGCTAGAGTACTTCTGCAGGGCATTCAAAAAGGCTGGTCAGAAATGTGATGCCATTAAGAACAATTTGAGCGAAACTTTCAATGCATATATCTACAAGCAAAGAGAGATGTCAATTATTGATATGCTAGAGGGGATGAGAGCAACATTGATGGTGAGAATGTATGAGAGAAGTCAGTTGATGGTAGATTCTAGAGATGAATTATGTCCAAGAATTAGGGCGAAGGTAGAGGAAGCAAAGATGAAAGTCTAGGTTTTGTGTTGCCAAACCATGTACTAGGAAACACTTCGAAGTTGAAGTGGATAGAGATAGATTTGTCATGGATCCCAAAGGGAGGATATGTGCTTGTGGGCAGTGGGATATATCAAGAATACCTTGTATCCATGCTATTTCATGCATCAATTACATGAAATATGAGGTTAATCATTATGTTGATGATTGTTTCAAGAAGAATGCATATGAAAAATGCTATCAATTTCAATTGCCAAAATTGAATGGAAAGAATATATGGCCGGTGTCCACTAATGAGCCAATATTACCTCCACCATTTAGAAAGCTTCTAGGGAGACGAAAGAAACAACGCAATAAGCAAGGGAAGAATCCTGAGAGAAGGAAAAGAAAAAGGAAGGCCAAAGTTAATCTAAATGTCATCCCAAATAAATTGACAAAAGTTGGGGTAATCATGTCATGCTCAAACTGTCATAACTTGGGACACAACAAGAAAACATGCCCCAAGCCTCTAGCACCCACACAAATTAAACCTCTGATAAGGAAAATTGTAGATATTTTTATATGTTTGTTAATTGAGGATATTCATGATAACTTATGTTTTTCTTTGCAGGGTAAAAAGGGGAGACCAAGAAAATATCTTAGACTAGTCATGGAGGAAGGGACATCCACTAGAAAAGGAGATACAAGAACTGCATCTCTCATGACCCAATCCAATGTTATTAGAGTCGAGAAAAGAAGGGTGAATAGTGATTCACAATAACACATTCTAACTTGGCCATTGTTATAAGAATAATGTAATTAATGTTTATCCATTGTTGACACCCGAATTCTTGTTTATTTTTGTTTTGAAGGCCCATCTATTTTGCATATATAAATATATATTAATTCATAGAAAAAAAATTGATAAAAAAAATCGAAAATTCGAAAAAAAAAAATTCGAGTGGGCTGGGTTCAGCCCACCCCACCTTTTTCTCTCCCTTTTTCTTTTGTTTCCTTCGGTCCACCTCCCTTTTATTTTCGGCCCGGCCCATCCTCTCTTCTATTCTCTTTTCTCTCACGCTCACGTGCACAGTGGCATGCAAGCAAAAAAGGCAGCAGCAACACGCGAGGAAGAAGACGACGTCGTAGGGAGGTCGCCCTTAGGCCTCACGTCAGCCGCGTGATGCCAGCAGGGGAATTCCCTGGCTGCGTTGTCACGCGGCGAGAGGAGCATGGGATTTTCGGTTACACGGGGACAGAGACGATTTTCGGACGGACAAGGAGCAGAGAAGAAAAACCAGCGGAGGAGCAGAACGTGGGGGGAGAGGGCAACGACGCCGCTCGGACGACCCCCACCGTGGAGACGACGATCGACGAGAGGCTAGGGGGAGAAGAAAAATGAGGGAGCAGATCTGAAGACAGGGGGCGGTTTTTGGGGAGGATGGCAAGGGAGAGCTAAGAAACGGAGTAGAAAGAAAAGAAAAAGAAAGGTGAGCAAGAAAACCAGAAAAAGGAGATGGAGAAAAGCAAAAGACTGGTTTCTGGATTTTGAAAAAAAGAGAAAAACGCAGAAGGAGCAAGCTGGTTTTTCTGGGTTTTGAGAGGAGGAAAAGGGAGAGAAAGCAGGCTGGTTTTCTGGGGCTAGGAGAAGAAAGACCAGAGACGAAGAGGATGGGGAAAAAGATTAAAAACGAGAGCAGAAAAGTTGCGAAAGAGAGTTGGAAGGACTGAACAGAGGGGCGATTCTGGACAAAATGCGAGGGAGGAAAACGGAGGAAAAGATAACGCTGGTTTCTGGAGTTTAAGAGAAAAGGAGAGACAGAAACAAAGAGAAGGCCAGAGAAGGGAGAGGGGCTGGTTCGTTCTTCTTTTCGGCCGAGAGCTGTTCGAGAGAGTGGATCCGAGAGAAAGCTTGAGGAAGAGAACTGCGTGAGAGAGGAGAGAGCTCGGGGATCTTCTTACAGAGGCAGCGGTTTTCTTTTTCTTCGAAAGGAGAGCGAGAGTGAAAGCCACATAGAGAGATCTGGATCTGAAGACAGAGAGAGATCCCAAAACGTTGAAGTGTGAACCACGAGTGAGAAGACCTGTCCGGCGACCACTACGCCGGAGTCTTGGCCGGCGGCGCAACGTTCCCCTTCCACAACACATCCTTCCAGGTCAGTTCCTTTCTTTGCTTTCTCTAGTCTCGAAACCGTTTTGACCCGAGGATCCCGGCTCGGAGGCGTTGTGAGGCGACCGAGCTAAGTCCGATATATGTAGAGCTCGTCCTCTGTTCGCCGCCGTCGAGCCGGGTAGGACCCCAGCACTCAAGCGCGCTAGCACCCCGTGCTGCTTTGTTTGAGCTCGCCCGACCGAAGCTCACGTGGCTTCGGTTCGCCCGGGTCTTGACTCCGATGGTGTTGCTTTTTCTTGAACCTAGACCCCGCTTGGTCGCTTGTGCCTATTTTGGTCGAGTTTCGATGCCTCATTAAGTTATCGTTTGCCCCCTTTGGTCGATGCCCGTCGGGTGTTCGACGAAACGTCTCTGGGATGTCTACGAACGTCTTGGCTGTCTTGCTCGAACTGTAGACTTCTTGTTCTCGTTCTGTGGGTTTCTATAGGTCATGGTCATGTTTCTTGCTTCTTTCCTTCACGGTTACTTTTGTTTGTATGGTGTGTTTCGAGCTCAATGTCCGATGAGGGATGATGGCCAGCGATGCCTCTTGCAATGGGTGAGGGCGATTAGGTGGTGAATAAGAGGCGTCTAGTCCGGTGTCTTCAGTGAAATCGACGAAGGTTTAGTGTTTATCTTGCTGGCTTTTACTTAGGATGGTTGAATACTAGCACATGAGATTCTGGAAAATTGGCGTTAGGCGCAAGAACACTTGAAGATGAAGATGAGGAGGAGAGTAAAGAGAAACAGAACAAAATTTAAAAAAGAAAAAAAGAGAAAAAGCCAAAATTCGAAAAAAAGATAGAAAATAAGAAGATGGGCTTCGCTTCGGTCTTATGTGCGTCGTGGGCCCAAAGTGAATGATCGGGCTGAGTTGGTCACGGGCTGGGGATGACTGGGCTACAGGTAGAAACGGAAAACGGACTTTCAGTTGGGCCGAGTTCTGAAAATGGAATTGGAAATGGGCTGCTTTATTTTTTTATCATGGGCCATTTTAAGAAAATTTTGACCGGGCCGTTCGCTCAACCCGGTCGGTGCCCCGGTCCGGCCCGATAGGGGTCGGGTCGGTTTAGTAGGGCCGGGTCACCCGACCCGGTCCGAATCACTTTTTTAATATTAATTTTAAAATTTTAAAATTAAAAATCTAAAAAAAAATCAAAAAATTCAGAATATTAAAAGAAAATCTTAAAAATATTAAAAATCTTGAAAACTTGTTTTGTTTAATTTCGGAAAATTTCGAAAATATTAAAAAATATTAAAAATATGAAAAAATATAAAAATTTCATAAAAATTCAGAAAATTCAGAAAAATTGCAAAAAATTAGAAAACCCTTAAAAAAGAAAAAAAAAATCCAAAATTGAATAAGCCTTTAGGGCTTTACAATAGGTTCTTATCTTATTTATATTTATGCACCGTATTTTGTCGCAATTTTTAAACGTTATTTTCTTATCTTATAACGGTTATGACAGACTTTAGATTTCTCGAATAGGTTGCCATGACATTTTGAATCACACAATTAAGTTAGGTATCGAAAGGGCGTTAGTCGCATGACTAACGTAATCAAGTCCCCGACCCTAGACCCTCTGGTTGCGTAAAGGTGAGACACGCTCCCATGTCTCACTCGGTTCCTAGTCGACCTCAATAGACTAGTGGCGACTCCTTGTTTGAAAGTTTTTTTTTATGAATACCCAACGTCGCGCGGGGTATGGGCTTGGGAGCGCCCGAGTTAATTAAAGGCCGACGGCCCGAAATTAACAATACCCCTAAACCCCTATATATATTATATATATTTCAAAAAAATTTTAGGTCGCGACATCCATTTACCGGTTCGACAAGGATATGAATTATATGTATTAGAATCCATCGGAAACTCATATTTTAGGGTAACAACTCGTCAAAGTTCAAGGTGTTTCAATAAATTGGACATCCATAATCACAATTTGTCTCTTTGAAATTTTTTAGGGTCCTGGAAGTGACATAATCCATGAAATTCATATTAACAATGCAAATGATGCTCTTGGAGCCTCGGCAAGCCAGATAAGAACCTCTACAAGCTGGACAGACCATGTCTTAACCCAAGTTTGTGGACCACGTGGAACTCAAGAATTTGCAAGTCATGCCCTACAATGATCTGCACATGTAAGTTTTGCTAAGTTTGAATGTACAAGGGCGAATGTTTGATGCATATTTTGTTGGCCAACATGAATGGATGTGCTTTACACTAATCCTAATAGGAATTTATACTTGCATTTTTGTTATTAGATGTTGGTTGATTCATATGAGATTTTAATATTGTTCCGACAAGACTTATGAGGCTATTTCAGACAAATCTATCAATTGAATAATGCTGTTGTCATGAAGCTAATTCATTTGTTGTTTTCTCACAAAGTATTTTTTGTTGTTGGCCTTTCTATTAATGCAAGTGTAGCTGATAAAAAGATAGTCCTAATGTTGATTTGCTCATTTTTTGAAACATTCCTTGTAATCATTCCACGCAAACGTTTTTCTGTTTTATTTTTTTTCTATTTACTTTTTGAAAAGATTCAAACAATATGGAATGGTCTAAGATGCTATGGTCAAGACTCAAGATTGAAGAATGCATGAATGAACTTCAAGAAAGATTCCACTTAGTGCAAGTTGTATATGTGACAACACTAATGTCTTAAGCTGAAAAGGCTATTTTGTTTAATTTTCCTTGAAAAATTCTTAGTAATGATTTCAAGCAAAAGATGTATTGTTTTCTTTTTTGGTTAACTTCTTGAAAAGTTTCGAACAATATGGAATGGTCAAGAATGCTGTCGTCAAGATTTTCATGTATTTCTACATTTTAATGACCATAAGCAAGACCCAGGTTTTATTCTGGCTCTCTTCTCGCTTCCATCCATCCTAGTTACTGGGTCACTTAACCATCAAGTCAATGCACCCTTGAGATTATCCCCTTTGCAATATCAAATCCAGAGCAACAATAGTACAAATGACTGAAATAATTTGACTAATGGTGTCAACATTCATCTTTCTAGTATTCCAAAATGATAGGTCTATATACTCTCCCAAGTAGCTTGGAGCTTGTTGACAGGTCAATTGCTAAATATATTATGACAAAATTGCACCAACATTTTATGTGCATCTACAAGGGAGAACAAATACTTACAAAGAACATTGTTACAACAGCATTTTCCTAGAGTTTTTCTCATCTCTATAAGTCCACAAGAAAAATGAGAATTATGTAGATTTATATGCCAACTAATGGACTATTCAACAAATCCTTTGACAAGGCACATGCTTATAAATTCTATCTATCTATTCTCAGGTTATTACAAAGATTGAGTTCAGGTATTGCATCCATCCAGTATGTAAATGTTGTTGTAGCTGCCGAAGTGCAATAAAGGTACGATTGAATTATGATGAGATAAAAATATTTCTTGCAAAAGCAAAATGTAGCCACTACATTAGTTGTTCCAGCTCACAACTAGCCATAAGAGAATGTTAATACTACTCCCATGGTAAGAGGATAAAAATATGATCACAAAAGCATTAAACAATCTTTAATTTCAGTTGAATCCATTAATAACTCTAGCAACACATATAAAGGGTAAAGGGAATGACCGTTGAAATCATTCGTTTGATCCAGCCAATTAATTTACACGTCAACGACTAAAAACAAATCACCCTTATTCATTCAAAATTACCAACTACGCATTCAAAATTACCAACCATGCAGCGAATTCAAGATCAACAGGAAAAGAATGCGATGCACATAAGCACACAGAGCCAACTCTCCTAAGATCTCAATAGGTATTTAGAATACACTTTAATACCGCACAAGTGCAGACTCAATAGCAACATATTTCTCATTGTCAAGAAGCACATGGAAATTCAAGCACAAACCGTTGGTGAATCGAGGGCTCCAAGAATTGATGACTTTGAACAATGGAATTGAACTTTTGAGTCAAGCTAGAAGTAAGAGTTCAATCACAAATGGAGTTCAATTAAATTGAGTTCTTGTGGCCCCTTAGGAGCAATCAAGGGGGAGAGATAGAGAGCACTCGCACTCCAACCGCGAATCAAGGCTCAATAGTCTATGTGAATAGCATTAGTTCCATCTGATTAGTGAAAAAAAAGAATAACATTAGTTCTTGAGGAGCAATCAAGGAGGAGAGACAGATTATAAAACTTGCAGAATTTAATAGCAGATTATAGAATAGAGGCTCAGTAGTCTATGTGAATAGCATTAGTTCCATCTAATCAATGAAAAGAAGAAGAAGAATAGCATTAGTTCTAGAGTAGCAATGAAGGGGGAGAGACAAAGAGTACTTGCACTCCAACCACGAATTGAGCTCCTTACACCAGCAAACGAGCCTCGAACAAATCGAGCTTCAATTCGCTACAATAGCAAAATTGCAAAACAAGAAGTAAAGGTCGGTGAAGAGAATACTCACAGAACATTAGTGAATCGAGACCAACAAGAAACCCTCAAATCGCCGATTCAATCTTCTCCGTGGAGACAAAAAAGAAACCTTAAAAAAAAAAAACCTAAATCCCCTTTAACAAGCAAACGGCTTCGAAATATTTGAACTTTGGTCCAATCGAGCTTCCTTGAGAGTCAGAGTCAACCAACATACGAAACCTTGAAGCCCCAAATCGCCTTCACCCAATTAGCCAACAAACAAGCTTCAAAAAAATCGAGCTTCTTGAGAGAGAAAGAGAGAGAATAGAGCAAGAAGAATACTAGCCCTAAAGCCCCAAATTGAGTTATGTGGAGCAAATATGAGGGAGGAAAATGGTGTTAATCACGTGGATAAATGGAACTTCAGATGGAGTGATCACTCGAGCATGGAGCAATGAAGCGTTGAGCACGAACCAAGTGAGAGAGAGACAAAGCATGGAGCTTCGGCAGAGACAAAGTGCTCTAAATGTGAAGAAGGGGGAACGATAGATCAAACCCAAGTCAAGGATTCTCTCTAATATTTTAGCCACGTGACATAAAAAATAATTTTGTTTTCCTTCACTTAGTCCATGTTGGCGCCATGTCAGCGCCGTTTCAAGTTCGTTGTGTCAGCAGCCACATAGGACTTTTAACAGTGATTTTTAATGGAAACATAATGGAGGATAAATGTGTTACAGGAAGTATAGTTTGGGGTTTTTCGTATCATCAAAAAAATTCAAGATAAATGTGTCATAAAAAGCATAGTTTGAGGTTTTTCGTGTCTAAAAAATGTTTGGGATAAATTTGTCTCAAAAGACATAATTTAAGATTTTTCGTGTTCAAAAAAAAAAATTCGAAATAAATTTATCTTAATAGACATAATTCAAGATTTTTGAAGGCATTTTCTCTCTTAAAAATCTCTCCCCCTCTGCTTCTTTCCCCTGACGACCGTGCATGGCTTTTCATTCCCCTTCTCCCCCCGCCCCCTCTTCCCCCAAAAAAATGCTAGAGAGGGAGAGAGGGACGGCAACGAGCACATGGACTCAAGCAATTAGAAATCCTAAAATGTTTCAAGTTTGACAACATTATAGGAAATAAAAAAACAAATGGATAAAGAATCCTCCACTTGGCTGCAGACCTGGATTTGCACTAAAAAATTCAGTAAATTGATAAATTTTCTCCCGGTGCACTTCACACCTACCGAGGCTAGTCCCTCATTGAATAACTTCTTTTTTTAAATTTTACTCTTCATTTCTTTTTGTTACTACTATAATAGAGTCACTGGTCCTGTTCCTGCTTATAGTTATGTAACGTTTTTCTTGCATATCTTGGATTTGTGGATAACTAACTCTGTCTAATTCTAAATTCAGCTTATCACACTATGAGAAATAATGGGTTTAAATTTGAGCCGTCCTTACCTACAAATCGGCAAAGAGGCAAGTCCACCTCCCAATTCATGGACTAATGGGCTACACTACATATGTGAGTATCAAGATAATTATCAAATCAATTCAAATCTATTATATCGATATCAATTCAATTCTAAATTTTTCAATTTTATCAATATAGTCATAGACCTTTATGCGAAATCCCCACATAGTTCATGTAATCAATTATTGCAGGAAATCACTGACGTAACGGTTCACATAGAACGATAGGGGTAATGATAGGTTGATACTTCAGCAATTTCCAATGACAATTGCCGAGAAGAACTGTATTAGAATTTCGTCCAAAGGTTTAGGACTATATCAACAAAATTGAAAAATTAAGAACTGAATTGGTATCGATACAATAAATTTAGGACTAATTTAATAATTATTCCCTCTTATATCACATGTATGTGAATTTTTTTTTTTTTAGGGAGAACACATTAGAAAAAGCCCAAGCCTTTTAACGTCGCAAATTATTTTGTTAGTCACGTGCGTGCACTAAATTATAGATGACTATTGACTATGGACGGTCATTTACGTCAATGTGAATTTCTCTAGCAAGAAGGCGAAGGCTAGAATTTATTTTACTTTTGGCTTATATGAAAAAGAGGTTTGACGTGGGTGCATATTTATGGATATTGGTTGATTATTTGAGTCTTGATATTACATTTAATTATTTGAGCCCTTGTTTTAGACGGTTTTTTTCATATGAAGATTTCTATTGGGAATCTAATTTTGGAATTATTTGAGTTTCTAATCTGTAAACTCTGCTTTTCTGATTGTTTCAGGAGAGAATTTATATAATGGACAATTGAATGGCGCGCTTTCACTCGACATATGTGGTTTTTTTATTCTTCTTTTTGTCCTTTTCATTTTCATTTTCATTTTCCTTTTCCAGCCAGTTTGGTTAAGCATTTGGAAAGGACTTTGAGACTCTAAAGTCCCTTAGCCAAACGCAAATAATATTTGGCTACTTTTTTTACTCATTTTGGGGAGTTGCAACTGCATCTCCTTGTTTCAACTTTCCCAAAGGAATTTAGACCTTCAAAATTGTTTAGTAAAAATATGATGTGTTTGGCAAGTGTTTTTAGGACTCCATTGGCTAAATGCTAACATTACGAAAGCTAAAAGCCCAAGGTAGGTCGCCACCTACTTTGGACTTTTAGTAGTTTTGAGAATGCAAGTCTTAGCACTGTTCATGTTTATTGTCCATCTTCCCTGATTTGCATAGAGGAGCTGGATGTGTATCCTCAATGATCATTGCTTAAGGGTCATGCGACTTAAGGCATCACTTGAGGTCACTGGACCTCAAGCAAGGTTGTCTGGGCAATGCATGATAACCATTTTATTTACGTTCCAAAACTATTTTTTTATTCTAGACTTGTTTTTGGAATAGAAATCCGTTTGGTTATTTCGGAACAGATTTTTATTCCAGAAATAGGTTTAGAATAGAAATCAGAAGTAAAATTTTTGTACTTTTCTATTTCTAAAATAGAAATAAGAAATTATTTCTTTATTTTCTACTTCTCATTTGAAGAAGTCTCTCCCAAACCTCTAGTCATCCACCCCCTCCGGCCACCGCCACCCACCATCGTTGCCGCCGCTCCCCCCTCGCCGACCGTCACCACTCCCTCCCTCCACCGCCCCTTCCCCCACCGGTCGCCCACACCATTGCCACCGTCACCCCCCCCCATCATGACCGGTTGTTGGCCACTTGCTGCCGCCCCCACCCCCTAATAGCCGCCCACCACCGTAGCCCCCGCTACCACGCCCTCCCCTTGCCGTCGGTCGTCAATTGTTGGTTGTCGCCACTCCCTCCCCTTGTCGTTGATCACCGGCTGCTGCCACCACCAACCCCTCTCCTCACCGTCGATCGTCGGCCATCGCCACCACCACCACCCCCGCCCCTTCCCCTCCCCCTACCTTCGGTTGCGCCACCCCCCTTCCCCCACCTCCAATGGCGGCCGCCGCCGTCGGCTTCCGCCTACCTCGCCACCGCCCCCTCCCCCACCGTCGCCGGCCGCCATTGTCCCCTCCCCTGTCACCTCTATTCAAGAGGGAGAAAGTTTACGTCGTTATCAAACGAGTTTCTATTTCATAAATAGAAATTTTGTTTTGTTATCTAACACGTTTTTTTGCTCAAAAAGTTATCTAAGAATAGAAATAGAAAAATCTATTTCTGTTCTAAAAATCAATTTCTGGCCAAAAACTTTATCATTTGCGCCATGAGAGCTAAGATCCACCGAATTTAATTTTGAGACTTTTAAGAAAAAGGACTTAGCAAAAACCATTTAAAAATATTGCTTTTATCAAATGGCCTTTAAAGTCAAAGTTATTTCCTAAGGCACTTTAAATTACAATTTATCAAGCATTATAGTATCTCAAAAAACTTTTTAATTGAACAATATTTGAATTTTCTCAAAATCATTTTTCATAACCTAACCAAACGCGAGACTCTCTTCTTCTTTTTTCCGAAAAACGCGAGAGTCGAAAAGCCAGACAATTAGGGAGACGTTTCTGATCAGACGGTGGAGAGCGAGCGTAGGGCAGTAGGAGGGCGGGGGGTGGCTGGATGGGTCCCACGTGGCGAATTGTGTCCTTCGCCGCATCTCGATGCTCGCGTGGCCGGGGCCCCACACTTGGTCCCCGGTTGTTGCGTCAAGCCGATGTACCGGGACTGGCTCCGGGTTCTCGTGTGAATCGGATTGGATAAGGAATGGAAGTTCTCAGATGGATTATATCAAGGATTTTAAAATAATTACAGTATAGTTACATAATCTTTGTACGGTGCATATGATATGAGCACAATATTTTTTATCATTTGAATATCATATTTTAAAGAAAAACATGCATCTACTGAAGGTGTATAATTTAAGTACATTCTTTATTTTAACATGTCGATACTCTCACGCTTTGTACTCCTTATTTCAAATTGTATATTTTTCTTCCCTAACAGTAATCCTTCTAGTAAGGGTGCCTAGCTTGCCTGTGTTAGTTAATAAAGTATGAATACTCTTATATTTTACGTTTCAGAATTCAGACGAAACAGTTTAAGGATTTACTCAGATCTATCCAGGTGGATTATATCGAGATTTTAAAATAATTACATCATAATTACCGTATATTTCAATTGATCACTTGAATGTTATAACTTTTTAAAAACGTTTAGTTAAGTATCGGAGATATGAAATGACATGGCACTTGTTGGTGAATATTTTCAAAAAGTTAGAACTCTATTGAAATGTTATATAACACTTGAGCAAGCGTTACACGGAAATTACGATAGTTACAATGTCCTTTTCTCTTGGATTTTTTTTTGGGGGCTATTGTCAACTTAATTAAATGCACCCCTCCTGTCCAAAATATCCAAACGACTTATGAAAGTGGCGCGACAATTCAGATCGTGAGAAAGTCAGACTGCGATTTAGACCCAAAAGAAGAAAGGAAAGGTCAGACCGCCGCAAAGTTGGATTTTTGTTGAGCGATATGGAATCCTATCATTGCGATCACTTAGGGGAGATCGAAGTTACCAATTATTTTTAACTGACCGATACATCCATGGGATCAATCACATGTATGAATGGTCCTAGTCCAAACTCTATAGCAAAACTCAACGTTCGATAGTATAGTTAGACTTTATGATTGTAAAAGTCACAAAAAAACCTTAAATTTTGCCAACTGTAACAAATTTATCCTACACTTTTTTTATGACTCTAAAAATCATAAATTTGTACTTATGTAATACATTTATCCCAAACTTTATCAAATGTGACACGTTTACCCAAAAAAAAAATTTGTGACAACAAAAATCTCAAACTTATATCCGTATAACACATTTATCCCAAAAATTTGGTGTCACAAAAAAAAGTTTAAGGTTTTTAGTGTCACAAAAAGGAATATGGGATAAATGTGTCGCACAAGTATAAATTTGAGGTTTTTGATGTCACAGAAAAAATTTGAAGTAAATGTGTTATATGGATACAAGTTTGGGATTTTAGGTGTCATAAAAAAATTTATGGTAAATGTATTATAATTGGCAAAATTTGGGATTTTTTATGGCTGTTTCCCTATAATGTAATATAATCAACTTGTGTCTCTTTGGATATTATAAAAGCTGACAAAGCGCATCCTCTTTCTTATCAACAAACTATTACTGCTACTACTTCTTCTTCTTTCAACTATCCTCATCGTTGCGGTTGATAGTCGCCGCAAAAACTCCATCCTTCCGATCAATTTTCATATGTTGTGTGCAGTTCGGCTCTTGTAAGCACGAGAGATAAGTCGATTAATCACATTGTTGCTATGCTTGTGTTGGGGAAATTTGATTGCTGAAGAAGATAGAGAAGTAGTAGTCAATTCTTGATGCTTTGATATGCAATGACGATCACCGTACTTAAGATATTATTTGCCCCTACTATTGTTGCTACCAGGTTTAGAACAAATATACTTCCAGGATATACACCAAAGCCGTAAAGAAACGAGGTCAGCAATCACTCAATTCTCTCTTAGAATTTCTCCTTAAATGTGTTAAAGTTGTGTATATAAAAAGAGAAGAAGAGAGAGTTCTGAAGAAGAAGCCCTTCCAAATAGTTGTGACTATTAATAATAATATGTGAATTGGTCTTTATTCATAGACAATCAATCGACACATCTTTTGGGAATATGTACCTTATCTCCAATTATCACAACTCTTCATGTCAAGAATAACTTCATCTCATAACTATCAATAATCCCCTTTAAGGACCAAGAGTCATCTCTTTTCATAACCAAGAGTCATCTCTTCTTTGATCAAGAGTCACGTCCTCTCTTGATCAAGAGACACATCTTTTATAATAACATACTTTTTCAATGTATTACTGCGATGATGGCATTGGCAGAGGCTAGAGTTCATTGCTACAAGTGAGATGTGAAGTACAAGTTCAAGTCGCCAGACCGCTGTAAGCAACTGGTCAATCACCATCAGTGGGAGGTCCCCCAGCTCTACAACTACGCAAGGCCAACATGTTTTCACTCTGGCGTCGTATTATTCAACATTGCTGACGTAATTCCATTTATTTCCTTATGTCCCGCACTCTCTTTTTTCTTTTTCTTTTTTGTCTAATTTTATCTTGTATTAGTCACTATGTGCTCCACGTGTCGTGCGTAGATTGCGAAACCCTAGTCCCTCACTCACATGTCTCCATCTCAACCTTCGAGCCCCTCCACCCCGGGTGGCCACTGGACCCATTATTTCATTTACTTAAAGTGATAGTTTTTCTCTTTTATTTTTGGGATAAGTACAATAAAAATCCTAAACTAGTTATGAAAGTTCGATGGAGTCTTAAAACTTTCAAAAAATAAAATAAAATTCTAAAACATGCCATAAAAGTATAATGGAGTCTTAAAACTTTCAAAAAGTGCGATCAAGTCCTAAAACTTGTCTTGAAGGTGCAATTGAGTCCTAAAAATTTTAAAAAATGCATTCAATGGAAAAATTTGATTGGACCAATTTGACAAATTTGAGGACTTAATTGTACTTTTGGAAGTTTAAAATTCAATTGCTTTTTCGTGACAAGTTTTAGGATTTCATTTCACTTTTTGAAAATTTTAAGACTTGATTATATTTTCTAATAAATTTTAGGGCTTCTAATGCGTTATCCCTTACTTTTTTTAAAAAAACTTCACTCTCGTCCCCACCTTTGCCTCGAGAAAAGCGTGCAATGCAAACACTCGTTCTCATGTCCAAAAAAACACACGCATGCCACCTCAGCTGATTCATTGGATTTCTTTCGATTGTGGTGTGCAGGTAGAAAGCACTAATACTTTATGGGAGCCTTCATGTCGTGTCAGACATTTTGACATGTATTCGACACTTGATCAACTCTCCCGACATTCTTTGACACTAAAGTCCAAAATTTCAACGACAAGTGTTTCGACACATACGAGGTCAAATTTACAAATTTTAAATAAATAAGGGATCAAAATGTAAATACTTAAAAAAATAAAATTAATAAAGGGGAAAAGAAAAAAATCTAATTTTCTCTTTTCTGTTGACTCTCACTTCTCATGATACATAATTCACTCTTCAAGTTTGTTTTTCTCTTCTCTTCCAACACACTCGACACGTGAGTCCAAATTGTGGATTGCTTCTTCTTTTCCTTCAATTTTTATGGATTATTGGAATGGAATTAAATTTGTCAAATAAAAACAATGAATAAACATTAACAAATAGTTGATTAAAGTTTTTAGTATAAATTCAATCTAGGCTCTTTTTTTATTATTTATTTTTTTGTAAATTTGAATCAAATTAATTCAATTGAAATAATCATAAAAATGATAATTTATCATGTATATATAAATATATAAATTTAATATAGAATGTGTCGGAATTATCTTTTTTTTTTTTTTAGAAATAACTTGTCGGCATGTCATAGCACATCGCGTCGTGTCATGTGTCAATGCTGCTTAGGTGTGCAGCATCGACACGTAACCAACTTATTCAAGCTACGTCTTTTTTCATCTATTGTGCGCAGTTCGGTTCCCGTAACCGCGGAGGATGAGAAGATTAATTGGATTGCTTCTCTGTTGCAGCGATGATCGCATCATGACACGTGTCCATGGAATCCCATTTCGAAACTCCGATTGGGAATCTAACAAAAATTCTGTTTTGTTGAGCTCGAAAACAAATCCTTCATCAATCAATGGTGTCGAGTGAGATGCCCTGATTTTGATACAAGGATACTTAACATAAACTCAAGCTTGATATGTTGGTATCGAGATCAAAATTATGGTATTTGGTTGTGCATTGTTGTTCTGTGCCTAGTCATATAAATTCTCTTTCATGGACGCCTTGGAAAAATTCACCGCATGATGAATAATATGAAAAGGATTAACAAGAAACTTTAGTTTTATAATTTTCTATGGCGTGATCAAGCTGCAGCGTTATGTAATTTTGAATATTTAAGTATCATATATGTTCATTGCTTTATAATTACGTAAAACAAAGTGAGAAATACAAAAGAGGAGGAAAAATAGAATGTGAAGGAAAAAATTCTAAGGACGTGCGGCAGCCCTAAAGACATCGACAAAGCTCGTTTTCTTGCATTGGTGAAACAAACGGCATGATGATCTAGATTAGTCAATTTTTCAAAAAATATTCAATCAAGGGTGATGAAGATGGGTTAATTTTAAAAAAAAGAAAGGAAAAGGAGAGGGTATAGGCCGTGTACCATACAAAAATCGTGCGAGTTTCAAACTAATGCAAATGAAGGAGAAAGCGGATGCCCTAATATCTCAATAAGTTTCGTTCATTAAATGGTCGAACTCGGAGGGCTAGGACTCGAAGCATAACATGCCTCGGTGTCTAGTGTGGACGGAATTTCTCTTGACCCATGCATATCCGCTTATAACATTGGACAACAACCACGGACCAGATATGACTTAATCCATTTAAAATTGGTCATAGCCCGACTGTCAGTGATCGTTCGGTCGATGATTCGATGAACAAGATCTATGAGAGTATGGACACTCCACTGAAATATGTGTCTGTTTTAGTATATGGACACAAATATATGTTTTTCTTACATGGTTGGCTTCAACCAAAGAAAAATCTAGGTAATACTCATTCTGATCATTCATTTCAATCGCATGTGTTATCTGTGGAAAAGAACGTTGCATCAAGGACAGAGGAAATATGTCTTAAAGGGTGGATTTTCCTTATTGAAATATATCGAGTTTAAAATCATCCGAAGAAAATCTGGCTAGAATAGGTACTCCGAATTGTGAAAATACAAAGTAAGGATGCGGAGTGGGGACTCGGAACATAGACACAAGCACACCTAAGACATCTAGCAACAACCCCATATTAGGCCGGGCGCTTGACCATCCAATGGCGAATAAATTTAATCTAGAGAGAACGCATCAGATAAAGGCCAAATCTTCGAGAACGGGGAACTATATTGTTAGTCACGTTCATGCACCCAAATATAAATGATCGTTAATTACGGTCGGTCACAACTGTAAAAAGCGACGGATTACGTCATACTTGGTGATACATACATTTATATCTTCAATATTGGCGAATTATTTCATTACTCCATTAGCTTTTTCACGGCTAATCTTGACGGATAGATAAAAGATGTCACTTCACACCTTTCGTTGAAATTATCCCAATATCTAGTTTGTTCTTCTGAGTCATCAACTCTATGATGATGAGTCATCAACGATTGGGACAAGAAATCAGCATTTTCATTTCTCATGTGTTATGTTGGGTGAATTCAATGTATTCTGGTCTTAGCGTTGATCAATTATTAGAGGTGAAACGACGTTGATAAAAAGCACAACGTCTCTGATACGGTGCCAAACATGGGCACTTGTCATATTATTCGACTTTTCAAAGTCTCCAAATCACGAACAACAGGTCTCAGGGAATGAGTGTCCAAAATTTGGATACAAGTGCAGGGATACATCTGAAATAGATGATGTGCACACCTCATAATAACTATTTATGTATTCTCTAAAGCATTATCTTAATGTCAACTTCATTTCAGTTATTCCAATAATCGCAGCATTTTAAAACAACATTGTTAGAATCAGGTCCTAGGCATGATGATTGTGAGGTCTTCGAGGAATGGATCAAGGTTCATAACATCCTACAAATTTAACAAAACAAGGCCAATTTGTGAAGTTTTGACATAGGTCTGCACAACTTGATACGTATCAACAATAAAACAAGCAAAGGAAGACACTACTAGTGGAGGAAAATACCGCCTTTTCTTTATAGAAATTGATTGGACAACTGGTCTATGAGGGTGACGTTAGAATGGTTGGTGCTAAGAGTTCTAGAATGGAAAGTATAAATCCCTACGGAGCTCTGAAAGCAGGGTTGGTCTTCTGTACACAGACTAGTCAAAAACTAATGCCGCTTTTTTGATGAGACCATAGTAGATCGAAACTAGTTGTGCCTAAAGTGATTTGTTGTCTTGCTTGATGGACTAGACGCTCGAGCTAAGCTAGACAAGATATCATCCGATACAAGGAAGCTATTCGTCGTATTATTCTTTGGAACAACTGTAGAACGAAGGCTGATGTGGTGTTATTTGCTCATCAAGTACCGCACAGGTCATTCTACGACTAAGGAACGATAAGGAACGATTGGCCTGTGATAGATGGTATAAAAACAAGATCCCCTAGTAAGTTTGAGTTAGGTAAAACTTGTGGTCTACCCGTTCCTACAAAGACAGAGAGTAAATCGCCCGGGCAAAATGTGCTTGGACAAAGTGCGGCTCTCAACCAGCTTCTAAGATAACAATGGGAGTATAGGAAAGAACCGATTCCTCATCAAATGGGAAAAACATTGGAGTAATTGGCAAATCTCAAGAAGAGGTCTATTGCCACATTTTCAACAAGGAAAGAAACCTCCATTGTTCTATGAGACCAAGAAAAGCTTAGTAGGCGAAATAGGGTGCTTTGGTAAAAAATGACACACTTGTCAGAGAAAACACAAGTGACCGAGGGTGCCCAAATAGTTACGATCAAGAAAAATTATCATTGGAGTGGAGTGGCCTGTTATGTTGGGCAAGTGATGCCATTCGATGTAGGATCTGAAGTGGTGCATGATTAAGGAAATGCAAGGAATAAATAGAACAACTCGCAAAGAGGGTATTGTAGAATTGAGTGGGGAAGAATGTCATGATCTATGATTCTCCTGTGCTTGCGTACCCTTGTGAGTGAAGCTTAGCTTTATTAGGTAAAAAGTGAGTGATGCAAAAGGGTAAAAATACAACTCATCTGTGGAAGTAGAGCTTGGCTTTATCAGGTGAAAAGTGAATGATGTAGTAGGGATAAATATAACTGATTTGTGAAAGTAGCATTAGGACAGTTGGTGCTAGAAGTTATAATAGGATGAATAAATCTCTACGGAAATCTGAAGGCGGGATTAATCTCTTATGCACAAACTAATCGGGACTTGATGTCACTCTCCTAATGAGGCCATGGCAAGCCGAAATCAGTTGTCATACATTTTGCTTGATGAACTAGATGCTTGAGCCAAGTTGAGCGTTGTACGATTTGATATGAAGAAACTATTCATCATATTGTTTTCTGGAACAATTATGGAAAAAGGGCTCGCCTGATGTTATTCGCTCACTAGGCGCCGCACGAGCTATTCCGCGACTAAAAAATAGTCGGCTCGCGACTCAGTGGAATATAAGCACGCGAAGCGAGAGAAGTTTCCCATGCATCCAACTTAGTGACAGTGCCATAACAAATGTCCACACATCAGTATTCGCTTGATGACTCAAAAGAACACACTAGATGAATATTCCATATCATGGGGCTATTTCAACGAAAGGCATAAATTGAGGAAGGGTCCACACCAGGATCCGCTTTGATTCATGCAGCTACTGTTTGAGCCAAAAATTATGCAAATTGCAACCTTTGCCTTCTTGCATGACAAAGTATTAGATATGTGTGGCGCATACATAAAAACATATGTACGAATCATCAAATCTGATGAGAACCATCGTATTTACAATACGACCAACCACATTCAATAGTCATCTACATTTTAGTGCACGCCCGACTAACGAAATTAGTTTTGCCGTGTTATAAGTGAAATATTGGGATTGAAATAATTAGCTAATATTAATACATGTGAACCCACGTTAATCTACCCACAAAAAAAAAAATAAAGAACACGTCAAACCTCTTTTTACACAAGTCATTTTTTTGGAAGGCCTTTTTTGTTTCCGAGGTATAGCCAATTTTCTCAAGTTCATATATATTCATGTCATTTATATGGTGCAAATAAAGCCTACCGCAAGAATCAGCTAATACCTAATGTGCAGGACTAAGTATCTCGCCTTTACAAAATCGATAGCATTGTGTATATAATCCACTCTAGGGTCAAGATTCTGATGTCGCACACCATTGCTCATATCGAGACTGATTTCTATCCCCTTTTTGACAATCCATTTGGAAAGAACAAGAGTTTTGATCTCCTGCTAGCAGCAGCAAGGCCGAGGTTTTGGAGGTGAAAGGGTAACTTAAGACACGGATACACACTGAATTTAGCTCTCCTTCTGTGAGCAGATTCAGTGACCCTATTCACTTCCTCGAGCAAATTATAGTCTATGTTCATCATGAATTTCAAAGAATTATGAATATATAAAACTGAGAATAAATGAGACTTCTTAAAAAGTGCACGAAAACAGAAGTAAGATTTAGGCTTAAGCTAATTTTCTGAGGAAAAGAAACCATTCAGATAAGGCAGGGAATTACCAACAGAAATCTATGCCTAAATAATCATACTTGCAAGACAGCAACAGAGCTAGAATTTTGACATGACGCGGAAGAAGGGGGGGGAGAGGAGGAGTATACCAGAGAGGAGAACATTGTCATTAAATTGAGAGAGGAATGTGAACTGAATCTGATTCCTCTTGCCAGTGCAGCCAGTTCGGTGTTTATGAGCCTTCACACACAGAAGGCTACATGAGCGGAGAAAACATGCAGGGAACTTGTATTCTTATGGGTTCTTTTCAAATCTTGACAAAGAAGAGCTTGTTGCTTTGCATGTGGTGTGCCTACTTTTTCTTCCTCTTGTTCTCCCATCTCAAGCCAACTTGAGAGAGCTGAAAAGAATGGTGTTTGGAATAGTTAAGTATGATGGTATAGCAAGAAGAATGGACAATGTGATCTATGATTATTTGAATTAAAGAGAACTATAAAACCTAGTCAAGAAAGGAATAGGCAGTCCTCCGATTATTTCACTAAGACAATCCTTAGATAGTATGATCTATCTTCACCAGTAGATTCTCGGGACTTGATGGATGCCATCATTGAGAGACTACATCTGCTCAACTGCATTTTGGAACAGATTATGAAAGGACGAGAAATCCGAGGAATCCCTCATACCCTACCTCATCTCCTCAATCACAAGAGGTGAGACGGTACATTGTGATATCCTATCCTTTCGCGTGTTTGATAAAAACAACAAATAAATATTAAGGACAGACTATACCTTTGTGTGCAGTCCATAAGAGTGATCATTATTAACCCTCAAAACCAGACCGCTTGCAAAATTTCACTGGCAATCATTAGAACACTACATTTTTATTACAAAGCACGAGCTCTCTGATATGGGTGCCAAACATGGGTCACTTGTCATAGTATCTGACTTTTCAAAGTTTCCAAATTACGAAAAACAGGTATCAGGGAATGAGTGTCCAACATTGGATACAAGTGCAGAGATATATTTGAAATAGAAGAAATGCACACCTCATAATAACTATTTCTATGTAAAGTATTATCTTAACGTTTACTTTGGTTCAGTTATTCCAATATCGCAGCACTTTGAAACAACATTATCAGAATCGGGGTCCTAGGCAGGATGATTGTGAGGTCTTCGAGGAATACATCAAGGATCATAAGATCCAACAAATTTAGCAAACTGAGGCCAATTAATGAAGTTTTAACATAGTTTGCACAATTAGAAACACATCAACATTAAAACAAGCAAATGAAGTTCGAACATAGAAACACCGTATGAATTCCTGCACTCCGACATCAATCCTTGCTCTGTTTACCTTTGTGACTCCTCTGTTCGTCTTTGGAGAAGGCTGAATTTCTCTTCTTAACATCCTCCGGCACCTCCCATCTTCTTAATATAGATTTTCCACCAGGAGAAAGTTTGTTATGATCGACATCCTACTTAAGATCGATGAAACTGTCTAAAGGATTGGATCATGGATTGCGAGATCCTAAAAATTACACAAACTATAGAAAAGTCTGGGATAACCAGAGAGAAAGAGAGGGAGAGAGTATACCAGAGAGGAGGACATTATCATTAAATTGAGAGAGAAGAATGTGAACTGAATCTGATTCCTCTTGCCAGTGCAGTCAGTACAGTGTTTATGGGCATTTACACACGGAAGGCTATGTGAGCGGAGAAAACATGCAGGGCACTTTTGTTGTGATGGGTTCTTTTCAAACTCTTGACAAAGAAGAGCTTGTTGCTTCACATGTGGTGTGCCTTCTTTTTCTTCCTCTTGTTCTCCCATCTCAAGCAAACTTGAGAGAGCTGAAAAAGATGGTGTTTGAATAGTTAAGTATGATGGTATAGCAAGAAGAATGGACAATGCGATCTATGATGATTTGTATTAAAGAGAACAATAAAACCTAGTCGAGAAAGGAATAGGCAGTCCTCCAATTATTTCACTAAGACAATCCTTAGACAGTAAGATCTGTCTAGACCAGTAGATTCTCGGGACTTGACGGATGCCACCATTGAGAGACTACATCTGCTCACCTGCATTTTGGAACAGATTATGAAAGGACGAGAAATCTGAGGAATCTCTCATACCCTACCTCCTCTCCTCAATCACAAGATGTGAGACTGTTCATTGTGATTTCCTATCCTTTCTGGTGTTTGAAGAAAATAACAAATAAATATCAACGACAGAATATACCTTTGTGTGCAGTCCATAAGAGTTATCATTATTAACCCTCAAAACCAGACCGCTTACAGAATTTCACACTGGCAACCATTAGAACGCCACATTTCTATTACAAAGCACAACCTCTCTGATACGGGTGCCAAACATGGGTCACTTGTCATAGTATCTGAATTTTCAAAGTTTCCAAATCACAAACAACAGGTCTCAGGGAATGAGCGTCCAACATTGGATACAAGCGCAGGGATATATTTGACATAGATGAAATGCACACCTCATAATAAATATTTCTATGCAAAGCATTATCTTAACATTTACTTCGGTTCAGTTATTCCAATATCACAGCACTTTGAAACGACATTGTCAGAACTGGGGTCCTAGGCAGGATGATTGTAAGGTCTTCAAGGAATGGATTGAGGATCATAAGATCCTACAAATTTAACAAACCGAGGCCAATTTCTGAAGTTTTAAAATAGTTTGCACAATTAGAAACATATCAACATTAAAACAAGCAAATGAAGTTCGCACATAAAAACACCGTCTGAATCCCTGCACTCCAACATCAATCATTTCTCTGTTTATCTTTGTGACCCCTCTGTTCGTCTTTGGAGAAGGCTAATTTTCTCTTCTTAACATCCTCCGGGACCTCCCATCTTCTTAATAAAGATTTTCCACCAGAATGACTTAAGATCGATGCAATTGTCTAAAGGATTGGATTGTGGATCGCAAGATCCTAAAAATTACACAAACTATAGAAAAATATGGGATAACCGTTTGAAATTCATTAATTATAACCATCATGTGACGTTAATCTCCAAAATAGTGTGAATTTTAAGTTCATGATATCTTTACACTGTACGGGCCAGGCCATAGTGACAGTCGGCTAGCAGAAGTTGGCATAGACGCTCTCATTTTGAAGAGTTAGAGTATGAGAACCAACTGTTGAAGAACAACAAATTAAATTAAGTAAAATTGCGCAACAATGACTCAGCTCAGCCCAAGCGCAACCAGTCATCAACATCAAGTTTCAACCACAGGCAGAAACTCCCGTCCATCCACCATTCTTTCAGCTCATAAGATAGTTTTAGATTCATACTCTGCATAATCACCGAAACAAATCCTTCGACACGACTCCTAGCCGTAGTTTTTTGTCGTCCAACGTTCATCCCGATTCAATCTGTTCAAGATCAACAAACAGCACGAGTAGCTTGTTAGAAATCACATTTCTAAAATTAAAAAAGAAAAAAACAGAAATTCCAGCAAAAAATGAAAAAACCCTCACTGTACTCGAACCTGTAAGAGAGTGAGTCCCGCGCCCCCACCGCCTAGCTGCGTCCAAGCTTTTGGAGGGCCCGGAGGCGTGAATCGCCATCGTCAAAGCTCGTGGAGGCCGATCCGAACAGAAGATGCGGGAGAGACCGTCGTGATTCGCCGTCTTTCTGGTCGCTGCATCGAAGCTCTTGAGGGCCCTAGACTCGTGGAGATGTGCTTGCCGGTGACTAGACATGAGAGAGAAACTCTGACTGTGAGTGGTTGCGACACGCAGTACTAGCCGGTGATCACGGCGGGTCCCGACGGCCGCGCGGCGGTGGTACTTGACGGCGGAAGAACTCGTGATCGTGTAGGAGAGAATGGGAGAGGCGTGGCTGTAATGAGTGGAGAGAGAGAGACGCTGAAGAGGAGGGAAAGGACTTTTTCTTTTTATTTCTTACTAAATATATAACATTTTAGATTTTTTTTTTCTCCACATATTTTTTAAGCCCGAATTAGAATTAAATTCTTGCCTGGGGGCCTGGCCTAGGCCCATTAGCGTCCGAAAATTTCGGGTCAACCCAAAATTTCAAGAAAACTTCAATTGAAGTTAGTTTGTTCTCTTTTAAAGAAAAGCCTCATAGTGAATTTTTTTCTCAAATAAGAATATTAAATACAGAACACGATTTTGAGTATGTCTGCTAGGTTAATACCCAATTGCCAAAATCCTGCATTAAAGTCGAATTTCGAATAGATTTTTGCTTGGGCAAGACTAAGAAAGAGAGAGTTTTGATGGGGCAATGGGAATTTATCATCTTGGAGGAATTGATTCAGAGATTGGTAGTTAATTACTAACCTCATTTTCCCACGATTCTATTCGGCTCGCTTGTTGACATAAAATGCTTTACATGCCCATTGAGAGTCAGAGGGTTCAATGAGACCTTATGCCAGTAGTTTCGCGCATTCTTGTTGGGCAAGTTCAAGGTGTTCTGGGCTCATCCCAGAATGATTGGCTTTTGTAGGATTTATGTCTTCATTCCTTTTTAAAGGAAGTTTGACATAGAAGAGAGTTTTTCCATAAGGGTTGAGTGCAAGTTTGGGAAAACTGGGAATAAGTCTCAATACAAGAGGAGAGTAAACTTTGGATAATTTGGTCTAGCATGGCTGGTTGAAGAGCATAGAATCTCTTGATATCCACAAATTCTCGGAATTGATTTTTGAAACGGAGGCCATTTGAGAGGATTCTAAGCCTCGGGAGTTGGGTTAGAATGTCCCAACCTATGATGATATCTTTGTCTGGAGATCTGGAACCAAGGACCTTAGTGGTAATGGAACACTGGGGAAAAAATTAGATGGTGATGGGTTTGCTACGGTACTTGGTTGCAAAAGTGTCACCAGATGCAGAGTTGAAGTACTTGGTATATGGTTTCCAAAATTCTTCTGGGAGAATCTTTGTGTCCAGAATGGAAGAGCTGGCTCCAGTATCTATGAGAGCTATAAGGGAGATTGGTTTGTGGTATTTGGATAAGAGGATATGAACAGGGATGTATGGATGATGGACTGGTTCCGTGATCTGTATTTCATCAGGAGAATCGGGGAAGAAGGTGAACACATCATTCTCAGAATCTGAAGCTGAGTCTGAGCTATACGTCTGGATGGCACATAGAGTATTCTCTAAAGGTTGATCATCTAGGGAGAAGACAGACTCAATGTCAAAGTCGTCAAGCTAGATTCCAGTGCTTTTGGCAATTTTATCAATCAAGTGACTTCCGCACTTCTTTGCCTTTGGACAATTTTTGGCAAAATATCCTTTTTTGTTACAGACATAACATCTGTCTTTGCTTCGCCTCTTGGAAGAGCGATGATGGCTCTTTCGCAAAAATTTCCACTTTCCTTTGCCTTTTCCTTGCGTGTCTTTTTAAAAGAGAATCATTTAAAATGTCTCTTTTTTTTGTAGCATGTGCAGGAAGGATCGGAACAATCCTTGGGACATTTGATCTTCAATTCTGGCTTTAGGCATGCTTTGTCAGGATGCCTATTTTCTTTGAGATAGCTTCGAAAAGCTTCTCGTCAAAGGCAAAGTTCTTCGATGGCAATATGGATGGCTTGCTGAATTTCACCAAGGGTAGCTTCAGTCAGGCTTTTTCTGCCTTTGTTGAAGAGTTTTTTCTGTAGATTGGCTAACTTCTTTTGGAATGGACGCCAAGAAGATTGGTTTGAGATTCCAATCTGCTCCAAGCAAATAGAATAGCTTGATTATAGCTTGGAAATGTCGATCAAGGTCTTTGCGCCTTAAGGAACAACATTTTCGCTCAAAGAACTCTTTTTGTTTGAGTTCTTTCGAATTTTCAGGCTTTCCGATGAAGTACATATGGATTATTTGGATGGCATTATCCAGTGGCTGTGTCAAAAGGTATAACCGGTCTTGTTCTGAAGCAGTGTGCCACCAGTCTTTGAGGGCTCCGGTAAAGCAACTAGTGAATTCTAGGAGGATATCATAAGTGCTTGGTTTAGAAATATGCCTAGTGGTAAGCTAGGCATGGAATTCTTAGAGCCTTTCAAGCCACTTATAATATAGAATATCATCCAAAGTAAAATAAACTTTTGAGGATGATGGGGTAAAAGTCTGAGTGGCATCTGGCTGGTCTTGGTGGAGTACTTCTGGTTCGGAAGACATTTCTTCTTCCTTGACATAAACAAGGTTTCTTCCGAAGAGGATGGTCCGATCAATATATCAGAATCAGAATCAAAAGAGGTTTCCACATGTCTTGTTTTGGATGGTTTAATGGTAGCAATCGAAAGGATCTGGTGTCGAAGGAAGTTTTCAGGTGGATTAGAAATAGTCAAAGTGCCAGGTGGCGGATCACCAGGAGGGTGTTCAGGTGTACCAGGAGGTGACACCAAAGACTCAGTCGGAGTCGGGGATTGCTTTTGCTTTTGCTTTTGCTTAAGCTTACGAAGCTTCTCTCGAAGAATCAAGAAATTGTTCTGAGGAGGAGGGGCAGCTTAAGACAGCAACAAATGAGGAGGATGCCCCAAGAGGGGAGGACGGTAAGGAAGGAGAAGGGAAGAAGGATTGGTTAACAGGAGTAAATGATTGTTGGCTTTTGAGAATTTGAATCTGTCTTTTAAGCTTTTCAATTTATGGTCTCTGATCTTCCAAGTAATGGCTAGGGGGTGTCTGCTTGGTTTCTAGCAAATGAAGCATTTTTTGGAAGTCTTTCAGCATTTTGCAAGATAATGTAGTATTCTGATCTACACGTTCAAGTCATGTAGCAACAGTTCCAAGGATCTCGTTTTGAGCCAAAGCATTCACAATCTGCCAATTTAAGACAGTTTCAGTGGCAAAGGGCTGCTTGCGTTGTCCTTGGGCATCAAGGCCAGTGGAGTTAGGTATCTTGGGTGAGTGCTAATACCTTTGGTAAGGGTCAGAGAACTTTTCCAATGGAGGGAATTTCCGAGTACTGCTGGACTCAGGATCTTTGGTTTCAAGTGAAGGGAAGTCATCGGGTGAAAACATGCATATGCTGGGTAGAATAGGAGGTGGTTTAGGATTAGGTACACAAGTACCTGGCCTGGATAGGTTTATGGGACATGAATGGTTCTTTTTTACCCATTTTTGGATCGGCTTATAAAAAGGCGAAGTGGTCATGGGTTTAGCTGATGGTGGTTCAAGAGAAGTATCTAGTCTGCAAGGGATGGAGGTGAAGTCACCTTGGGAGGTCTGGGTGGTCCATAAGAGACAATGAACTAGTATTTGCCATCTTCTTTTCTAAGGGGTACAACAGTTGGATCTCCATCAAGATACCTTTGGTGAAGGGTATCTTTCTTTTTCTTTTTTTTGGAAAAAAGGCCGGTCATCGTCATCTTCAAATTTGGTGCATGAAAAGTAAGCACAATCAGGATCCTAAAAACAGTGTCCAGTGGGATCTTTGAAAAAGTGGATCGGCTGACCTTGTGAACCAAAGGATTGGACAAATTATTTATTGTCTGGTTCGCATGAAACTCGATCTGTAGGACAAGGTGTGAAGTGAAGGATGGTAGGGAAAATAGAAGAGGGTTCCTCTTTGGCCTTACTGAACTTGATGGAAACAGTACCATCTTTCTTTCAAGTGAACTGGGGTTCACTGGATTGAACCGGTTTGCAACTCTGGTGGAGTTTTTCATAGTTGGTGACCCAACTATCAAGGAGGAGCTTAACAAGCTCATGCCGTGGGATCTGGCGAGGAACATGGATACAAGAGATCTGGTCATGGTCGACCGAAATGACAAGTGCATCTTCGGAGTTTGGAATATTGAGATCAATGGCATGATTTTGGACACGATAAATCATTTGGTAGTGCAAGGTAGCAGCAATTGATCTAGGAGTCTGAGGGGCTCCAGTGATATATAGCTAGACCTTAAGGGTAGTAATCAGGTTGGGATCTGCAAGAGCAATATTGAAATTTGGGAAGAGTGTAACAAAAATAGTTCCCGCATTCATTGTTGTTTGGATAGTACCAACACAAGCTTGCTGGTATTGCAAAAATATGGTGTCCAAAAGGGCAAGCCGAGCAGTAACTGGTAGGCCTTTACGACCGTGGAATGTTAGAGTAAGGCGAATGGCTCCAAAATGAAGATGAGTATAACCCTGTTGTATCCACTGAGTTGGAAACTCGGGGGGAATCTGTAGAGAAACAAACTGTTCTTGCTCAGTTGTCTGGATGAGTTGTTGATCAAATCGTGAAGACTGAACATACTCCTTGACCATTCGAGGGGTATGCTTAACCAGGTGTTTGATGGATCGAAGTGGTGAGAAAAAGGGTGGTTTGGCAACAGCAGTGTAAGGATTCATCATGGGAAGCTAAGTTTCTGAGATCTTATTATCTTCAATGAGATAAGCAACCTCATAGAGGTAGTCTATTTTCGAACATGAAGATTTTCGAAGTTCTGGAGGAGGTTGTAGTGAAAAATTGGAGGTAATGGAAATGGGAAGAGGTGTGGATGAAGGAGAGTTTGATGTATCCATAAGGAAAGAGGTTCTCTTCTAGTATCAAAACATAATTTCAAACAAACAATATGATTCAAAAAAATCATTGGCTCTGATACCATAAAGGTTTCTATGGCACTAAGCTCGACAACTTGAGCATAAAACTTATGGCAAGTATGCTATCCCACACACGGCTCTCCTAGCCTTAATAGGGACTGCCTGTTAGCCACCAAGTTCCTTCTCAAGTTTCGGACTTAGCCCATAGTAATATCTAAAATATCGGAAATTCTTATGCACAGGATCCCAAAAAGGGCAAGTGCAGAGCATACTCCAGGATTTTTCTCAATCAGTGTTTGTTCAGAACCAACGTTCTGAACTAGAAGAGAATGTGATTGTTTAGAAAATCATGTTGATAGTAGAGTATACAACACACTTCTTATTTCACTCTCTGGTTTTTACAATGGAGACTCCTTGCTTATATAGGTAGAGGAGGATACAAACGACAAGAGCAGGCAAGCTGGCTATGCTCGGACACAATCATGAGAACACACTAGCCACTTATAGGCTACACACATAGGGAGTCTTAAAGAAATCCCGTGACAGGCTATAAATAGTGAATTTTCGCCTCGTGCTACAGTGAACAGTGAATAGTGAACAGTGACCATTGCTACAGTGATTTCGAAACGGCTTTTATTTGTCTCTTCCGTCCCTAGCGTTGTAGTTGTAGTCTGAATCATCAAAGCTATGATGAGCTAGCTATGCTTTGAGTGGAGCATCTTCATCTGCATCTGATGGACTGGAGCTTCCGTCTTTTTCTCTTTTGAAAGCACGGATGAGATTCTCAATCTCTTCTACCGACAGATCAGGTTGGCGAGAGGAGCTAGCATCGAAAGGATCGGAGAAAAATTCGTGAAAAGGGCCGTGATTTTGGGTGTCTCCCCAAGGGTCTTGTGAAAGGGGACCCCCCAAGGGTCATAGGGGTTGGAGGAGTCTGGATTGTTTTGTCTAAAGACATTGAGAGCTTCTTGGATTTCATTTCTCACAGGATCCCAAGCTTCGAGGTGGTCCCAGGACACGGGGGCATGGGCGGGAGGCCATGCTTCTGGTGGGATGACTTGGTTTTTTTGACATAAGATCCTCTGGAGTTCTCGAGAGGCAGGCTTGCTGGTGGTGATGGAGTAGGGAAATGTTTGATAAACTTGTCACGCCCCGACCCTCGAGCACGCGGCAGCCCCTGTTCTCTTGCGGTCATTTGATTTGCGACTCACCAGGATCCGTCGCCGACCGTTATTTTTATCTTTTAATTAAACGCATGCGGAAGCGAAACATAATACCCCCAGTCAATTACGAAAGCAGGGATAGCAGGAAAACCCAATAAGAACACATCAAGATTATCGCTTTATTAACTAACTGATTAACTCTAGGAAGTTTACAAGTACAAGCCCTTACCACGGGCATCTTCCTAATGAGCCAATGAGACCAACAGGCCAAGGTTAATCTACTCCCTTCAAAAACGGCCACGAACTGCAACACGCGTCGATTCTCCATCCTACGACCCTGAAAAATTGTTAACCACGACGGGTTGAGATAAACTCAGCAAGTCAAAGTCCTAAGCCCCGGTTAGGAACTTCGCTCGCCTTGGGAGCAATCTAACCATGCAACCTAGTTCCGGCAAACAAGACATACCACACCTCAAGCAGTATTATCAGACGACAGTTCAATAAGCAGATGCAAACACAGGCGACCCTACCTTGCCTTGGCACACACAACCTGCAGAAACTGTCATTTAAATCATCACGACATTAAGAGCATGCGAATAATCAGAGCATCTCACACAACTTTCCCCATGTCTCACACTCACATATGCTCCGATTATTACGACCCTCTAGGCCACGGCACAACCTTATGGTTGGCGGTCAACTGGTCGTAAACCAGGCATCGTCCTCCCCGTGAGGCACGGCGACGTCATGGGCTTTCCCCACCGACGGCATTCCATAAGGAGCATGGGCCCGGCCTCAACCGCGACTCCGCATCGACCACCGTCGGGCGACCCAATGGTCACGGCACAACCCCGAAGGATTGGCGGTCATCCGGCTCAACCGGGCTATCAACTTTAATCGACCATGCAACACATCGAAAAACAGTTCATTCTTGTCTTTGCTTTTGCTTGGTCGTGAATGCAATACCACTCATATGCTCATGCTCATGCGACATGCCATTTCAGACCATTTCAAATAACCCAGGCAATATATCATGCGATATCACTCGACAATTTCTAAAATCCAATTTTCAATCAGCATTCAATCATGCACATTCCCTAACTCTTGGGAACAACCAATAATTCAAGTCACGATCATCAATCAATCAATTCGACCAATCAACCTCACGATACTTGCGCACTTTTCCAAATAATCACGTATATTTAATAATAAATAAATACGTGTCCTCACGACGACGCCAATCAACTATTTCCAACAATACTCAATTATCCAAAAATAAGTATAAAATATAATTATACTTAAAGATACTCATTTAATAATTATATAATACTATAGTCGATTGTTCCGATAAAATAATTTAAGTCCCACAAAATACTTATAATTATTTTTCAATCCCATAATTAATTATCCAACCCAAATAATTCCATTTGGTAAAACCCTTCTTCAATAAACCAATGTCATTTAATAAAATAGTATATAAATACTATTGACTTTGGAAAAATAGACCATAGTAATTTTACCCCAAAATTACTCAATTAAAACCATTTCAATAAATAATCACAATTAATTATTTTCTCCAAAAATAATTAATTTTCAGCAATGAATAGTAATAACAATATTACTATTAATAATTCGAAATTATAAATTAATTTAATTAATTAATAATTTCGAAAATAATAAATAATTATTATTTATTCCAAAAATAATAATAATATTTATTAATACTAATCATGATTAATACTAAACAAAACTTAATCAAATAGTATTAAAACACTAATAATCATCATCCAATCACTAATCAATAATTAAACTAATTAAACTACTCCTAAGCAAGATTAACCCCTAACTAAGGGATTAGGAAATCGACTCACGGTTTAGCGATTCCGACGACACGAGCGCGATGGCGGCGATGAGGAGAACGCCCGGGAACTTCCGGCGCGTCAGGACGAGGCGGCCCGGGGTCGGATCCCGGCGACCGAGGGCGGTTGTCCACGCGGCAAGAAGCTGCGAAACGGAGGAACCGGCGGCACGGGGCTGGCTGGTGGGCGGCCCGGCAACTCCAGACGGCGGCCAACAGCTCCGGCAAGGCAGGCAGCGGCTCCGGCGAAGCTAGACAGAAGCTGGAAAGGGAGAAGGAGAGGCGGTGCAGTAGCTGGTTCGGGGGTGGTAACCGGCCAAGGTGGTCGGTCGGCCTCCGGCGGGGTCTGGGTGGACGACGGGCGGCGGCCAGGGCGGAGGGACGACGGCGAAGGGCGGCTGGATGGCGAGAGCAGCCATCTCGGCTCCAACCCGAACAGAAAGAGGGAGAGACAGGCGGAGGCAACGGCGGCTCGAGCTGGGGTGGTCGGGCGACGGACGGTGGTGGCCGAGTGACGGCGAGGCAGCAGCAAGCTGCTCCGGCGTCCAGGCGGTCGGCTGGCCGCGTTGCGGCGGCGGACGAGAGGAGGAAGAGACGAAGACGAAAAGGCCGGGGTTGGTGCTTTGGTTCGGCCTAAGGCGGCGGGCGGACGACGACTCACCGGCGGCCGACGGTGAGCCGGCGGGATGGCGGAGCTGCGGCGGCGACGAGGTGGTTACGGTCTTGTCGGCGAGGGAAGCAAGGCAGCAGTAGCTCCGGCTGAGGGAAACCGGCAGAAAAAAGAAGGAAGGAAGAAGAAGAAGAAGCTGGGAATGGGGGGGGTGTCGAACGTGCAGGGAGCTGCGCAATGCGCACGCGGAAGAGAGAGAGAGACGCCCACATGGGCTTGTCAGGCAAGTGGCCAAAAAGAAGAAGAAAGAGATAAGAGAAGACTAGTCAAAGGGAAAAAGGTGAGGAAAGATAGGGCAAGTGGGGTTGTCGACAAGGGGAACGTGAAGGGAAGAGAGAGAAAAGGGAGGGAGAGAGAGAAAACGTGCGGAGGAGGGGGGGCAAAGAAAAGAAAAACAAAAACAAAAACAAAAACAAAACAAAACAAAACAAAATCCAAACAAGCTTCTAGAAAGGGGCATTTTAGTCTTTTTGCCCCTGAAGCACAAATTCCCAATTATTTGGCTCCAAAACTCGGCCCGTTAAATCCTTTTCCAATAATTCGGGCTTATCGAAATTCGGGATGTTACAAAACTCGTGCCACTTCTTGAAAGACTTGGGGTCTGTAAGTTGAAGTACCTGCAAGAGAAGGTTTGTTAGAAACCCATTTAGTGGGATGGCAAAATGTCCATGGTCGGTGGAACAAGACAACAGTATGTCTTTCTGGTTCAGGCCTTCCTTGACGATTTAATCTTGAAAAGTTCTTTCCAGTAAGCGAGCGGTTTAAACCATGTGAAGATCTCTAGGAGATATTTCTGGTTGTGTTCTTGACCGCGTCCGTCTTTGATAAGGACCTGCAAAATTTTGTCAGTGAGGAATTCAATAGCTATGGTGTACAGGTTGAACATGTACCAAAATAACAATTTCAGGTCTTCTTGAAATTCATTATGAGGAGACCATTGGAGATGATGGATAAATGGATATCCTGGATGGAGTCCATCGGGTCAGAGCATCAATCCACCATATTCTCGAAAAATTCGGAGATGATATGCCCACATAAATTCCTGAATTTTTTCTATTAGAACATTGTCCCTGATTGCAATTGGGACATCAAAAGGATATTTGAGACTCGGCCATTCACCCTGTATGTTGGTAGTGCGGTATGTCCCCAGGAGAGGTTCCTTCTTGACATACATGTTGATTGCTTCCAATGGTTCTTTTGGTCTGGACAAGAAGTTGGCAAGGACATTCTTAGACCCTGGAATATGTTTAACATCAAATGAGTATTTTGAAAACCATTCAGCTCATCGGAGCAATTGTGGGTGGGGAACTTGCTTCTATTTGAATTTTAGCATTTGAGGAAAAGAGGACATGTCCATCTCGACGAGGAAATGGTGTCCAATGAGGTGGAATTCGAATTTTTTGATGCCATATTTGACTGCAAGTATTTCCTTGAAAGTGGAATGGTAATGGATTTCTGCTTGAGAGAATCGACTACTTTTGTAGGCACAAATATGCCTGGTTCCTTCAATTTCTTCGAAAAGAATGGCTGCCCAGTATTTATCATTGGCATCAGTTTGAAGAATTCTTTTCCCAGTGGAGGGAATTTTCAAAGGAGGAAGGTGCTGTAAAGTGTGTTTTAGTTGAGCAACAGCTTGGGTCTGCTTTTACCCCCAAAGGGGAGCATCCTTCTTGAGCATCCTTTGAAGTGGTCTAAGGATTTTAGAGATGTGGAGAATAAAATCCCGCAGATAATTCACAATACCAAGAAATTGCTGAACTTGCTTAGTAGTGAAATCCTTTTTAGGAAATTTCTGAAGTTCGTCAGCAACATGAGATTCAGGGCAATAGGTTCATTCTTTTAGGCGCATGCCAAGGAATTCAATTTCCTTTTGAGCCAGAATCATCTTTTTCTGGGAAAGCATAATTTTAAATAATAGTATAAATTGAGGTCATTTTCTTAAAAGAGAGAGTATGTGCTCATTTTACAAAAAATAAAGGATTTAGAACATTTTCCAAAAAAAAATGACCGCTTATATCGTCTACAAAAATAAATGAATCAAATTTTTTTTATCACCCATAGAAATAGTGAGGCATATATTGTTATTGATGATAAAAATATTCTTTGCTGACTAATTTTTCCAAAAGATATAAGCAATTATTTGGGGTAAGTACACTAGGAGTGCCATAACTTTCGTACGGCGCTTACTTTGGTGCCAAAACTTTTTTTTCGCTCACTTGAGTGCCAAATCGGAGTGAAATCGTTCACTTGAGTACCACTTCGTCGGAAAAGCTGACATGGCACTGGAAAACATATATTTTAATATTTCAATTGATTTTTTTGATTTTTTTGCTTTTTTTTTAGGGCCGGCGAGGGCCACCGTTGACCCTCGCCGGCCGCTGAACTCTCGCCCAGATTGTGCGATGGCCCTTCGTCGTTGGCCACGAAGGCCCTAGGTGAGGCCGGCGAGGCCGTCGAGGGCCTAACCCGCGGTGGTGACAGCGAAGGCCAAGCAGCCCTTGCCCAGATCTAGCCCTGGGCAAGGCCGCAATGGCCCTCGGCAACCGCGGGGAGGCTGCGAAGGCCTCACCCAAGGCCTTCACGGTCGACGGCGAGGGTTCCGTGGCCGGCGAGGGTCAACGGTGGCCCTTGTCGGCCCTTTAAAAAAAAAGAAAAAAAAAGAAAAAAATTCAAAAAAATTAATTAAAATATTAAAATATTGTTTTCCGGCGGCCACGTCAGCTTTTCCGGTGGAGTGGCACTCAAGTGAACGTTTTTTAAAACTTGTGGCACTTAAGTGACCGAAAAAAAAGTTTTGGTACCAAAGTGAACGCCGTACAAAAGTATTGGCACTCCTAATGTCCTAACCCCCAATTATTTCTTAGAAAATAATTTTCAAATTACTCATTTTTTGCAAAACGAATGCATCATAAAGTGAATCTTTTTTTTTTTTAAATAAGGAACCAAAGCGACTAATTTAGTCTTAAATAAGGACAAAACCCCATTGGTTGCTCATGATCCACCAAAAAAAAAAGACCTCATCGCTTGCCCAAATCTTTGTTAGGCGACTTGCTTATGCAGCTCATGATCTTATCCCAATAGCAAAGCGGCAACATTTGGGGCAAATATTTTTTAAAATTTTCGACTTTGACCAAATTTGGAAACCTTGAAGAAGCCCCAGGTTGAAGCTAGGTTCTTCAAAGGTTATTTTAAGTGCAATTTTCCTCCTAATATCATTGACGCAGCTTCTCCTTTTTGATCATTTATGTCATATGTTGGAGTCGGAATAATCACACGAGTTGCATGTGCAAGCCGATTAGTGGGCTCGGGCACTTATTTGTGAAAGATTATAAATTTAAGTTTGATCGCACATTCATCGGTGTGGAGATTTATATATTACTTATAAAATTAGAAAAATCATAATTGAAAAGATTTTACAAAAGATAGGAATCTATAATATTATCATAGGTTGTGGAAGATTTGCTCTATCAATGGAATCGCACAAATTGTAAAAGAGGCTCTATCTTGGGAGATTTGCTTTATCACCCCCCTCTCAAGCAAAATGGTAGCAGAATCACTATAAGCTTGTCATGTAAAATAAGAAATTCAGATTTGGATAAAGGCTTTGTCACGACATTAGTCGTTTGCGCCTATGTAGGAATAAATCAAACTTCCAACTACTTCTTGCTGTTTAAGTCGTGAACAAAATGATAGTCAATTTCCACGTGCTTGGTTTGTGCATGAAAGATGGGATTTGCGGCCAGATATATTGCCCCTACATTATCACAAAGAACAAGTGGTGACCGGTGGAAAGTATATCGAAGATCTTAGAGGAGTTGTAATAGCCATAGTAATTCAAAGGCTGCGTTAGCCACCCCTTTGTATTTCGATTCAGTGCGATGATTGACAAGAGAATGAATCGACAAGCGAATGATGATAGTGATTAATGAAGTTATTCATACACAAGAGTAATTGCTACCATAATTATAGTGGCGAGATATCTCAATTTCTCTCCACCGGTCTAAACAAGAGGCCTGACATTTGTAGGGATGGAACTGAAGAACGTAAGAACCAGCATTACCAAGAGATCAAATGTTCATGGTTAGAATCTAAAAAAATCAAAATCAACGCAGCTAGGATATCAGACTTCATGGTTAGAATATGAAAAACATCAAAACCAAACTTTTTAAGCATAGTACAAGGGTAATGCGATTAGTTCCTTTATCACTTTTATATGCTTCTTATTAAAATGCATGAACAATGTAACGGAGATACATGTACGGGCATTTTTACTTCTGTTGCTAATCGTTTTTTATTTAATTATCTATACACATGTTCTTATTTCCAAAACAAAATCCCAACATTAATCTCCAATCTTGATTAATTTGGCCGGCAACCTATCTCCAGTTTCGAAATTCTTGATTCAAGTTTTGCGTATATTTCGGCCAAACTACCGCGATTCTTTGAATTGCAATCCACTCTGTCCAAATTACGGCCAACTAACGCAATCTTGGAATCTCATCCATTCCAACAGCCTTGGAGTTAAGACCAGCTCTCACGATCTAAGTTGCATGCACGCGGGGTCGATCCTAAAAATTCTAGAGGCGGGACTCTTGAAAATAGCCAATGGCTTAGATTCCTTGATGTCTCTTCAAATAGGATGGAAGGTGAACTATTGAAAAACTCAAGCATTTTCTGCAATCTGCAAGTACTCAATTTGAGTTCCAACAAATTTAGTGGGAGGATTTTTGACACCAAAGACGGTGCTTTGAATTGTGGACGAAGTAACCTGAAGATTGTTGAAGTTTACAACAACAATTTTAGTGGTCACCTACCCAATCAATTTGGGAATTTCAAAGCTCTTGAATTCCTTGATTTTTCACAAAACTCAATTTTTGATCCTATTCCTGATACTGTGGGCCAGCTATTATCTTTGAGAATGTTGAACCTCTCTTTTAACAAATTGAGTGGCAACATTCCAGAAAGTATTGGGCAATTATCCAATCTAGTGGTGATGGATATTAGTAATAACCAATTGGATGGAATTGTCAGCCAACTTCACTTTGCAAAGCTTACCAATTTGGCCGTGTTGAGAATTTATGCGAATGGGCTTATCATAAATGTTAGTGCATCTTGGGTTCCCCCTTTCCAAATTCAAGAGATTCTCATGTCAAGTTGCAAAGTGGGACCACAATTCCCAAACTGGCTCCAAATGCAAAAAGAAGTTTCAGTGTTAGACATGTCAAATACCAGTATCTCAGATGAAGTTCCTCAATGGTTATCTAATGTTCTATCTAGCATTGAACAGTTGGATCTCTCAGGCAATATGCTCAGAGGCAACATTTCCCGAATTATTGGGAAAGAGATGCCACTATTAACACAAGTGTCACTTTCTAGAAATAACCTTAGTGGTAAAATTCCAAATTCATTATGCATGTCAGATGAATTGTCTTTTCTTGATCTTTCTAAGAACCAAATATTTGGGAGACTTCCGTGATGTTGGAGGAAGTTGCAAGCTTTTTTGGAATGGATTTTATTGGAAGACAACAAGTTAAGCGGTCAGATTCCAGACTCTCTATGCCATTTAGAGCAATTAAAAGTTCTCAACTTACATGAAAATGGCTTGGACGGAGTACTTCCAAAATGTTTACTAAAGCTTGATTTGGTAGTACTGGATCTTAATGACAATCATTTCATTGGTAGAATACCTTCATTTGGTAACCCTAGATCATTTGAGATAATTGATCTTGGGAGAAATTACTTCACTGGCGACATTCCTTTGGAGCTGTGTCATCTTGCTAATCTCCGGTACTTGAGCCTAAATCATAACAACCTTTCTGGAGGCATTCCTCATTGTTTTAACAACTTCTCGCGAATGTGGGCCAACAATTCCACTTCGTACGTGTGGTGGGGAGGAGGTTTAAGTTTCTTGATCGATAGTAAAGGAAAGTTGAGAAACTTTCCAATGACGGTCACTATAAAAAGAAGAAGCATGGAATACACCAGCACGCTCCTATATTTATTTTCCATTGACCTCTCAAGCAACAGATTATATGGACAGATACCGGAAGGGCTGACAAGGCTTGCTTGACTTAAGAATTTGAACCTCTCTCGTAATAAGCTAATTGGAAAAATCCCTTCAGATATTGGCCACTTGAAAGATTTAGAATCCTTGGATTTATCTAATAACGAGCTATCGGTGAAATCCCCCTAGCATTTCCAATTTAGACTTTTTAAGTTGTTTGGATCTTTCCTACAACAATTTATCTGGTCGTGTTCCATCGGGCAATCATCTAAGCACTCTAGACGATGAATCTATTTATTGCGGCAACAATGGACTTTGCGGAGCTCCTAGTTTGAAAGTTTGTCCAGGAGACGAGCTTAATGATATGGTTGGACGAGATGCTCACAGTTCAAGCGAAGATGAGTCTAATGAAGGTGGCTCCATTATGGTTTGGTTTTACTCAGGATTGGGACCAGGTTTTGTGGTGGCACTCATGGGCTTTTGTGGCATATTACATTGCAAACAATCTTGGAGGATCTCCCATTTCCAAGTAGTGGATAGGATTGTTGAAAAATTGTCAATTGCGAGGATAATTAGCATGCTTTGGTTCAAGAGAGCTTTTCAATTCCAACTACGCAAATAAGAGATTATTCAGTAAGTAAAGTATCTCATTATCTCTGATGATTCATATTTTCTTTTCCTCAAACTTATTTATTTTGCTGATAGATGTTGCTAAATAATTCTGAATTTGTCCTTACATTTAAGAGTTGCAGGTGACGCCCAGCATGGAAGTAGAGATATTAGCTTACCCAATTCCGGACATGTGCCACTGTAACTGCTATGAAACTAATAGTTCCTTTGTTCAAGATGGAAGATTGCTACCGAAGCTTCGCGTCATAAAGAAATTGTACTCATTATTTTCCAACGTTTTTTACTTTCTTTCCATCTGGATATAAAGAAAAACTATTTTGCTCGTCTTATAAAATAACACGTATATGTGTAATGTAGAAAAAGCCGACAATGTGAGCCAAAGTTGAATGATTCTACTATTCCCTAGAAATCTATGCCTAAATAATCATACTCGCAAGACAGCAACAGAGCTAGACTTTTGACATGATGCGTCCCCCCCGCCCGCGCCCCCGGGGGGGGGGGTGGGGGGGTGGAAGGGGAGAGAGAGTATAGGAGGACATTATCATTAAATTGAGAGATGAGCATTTACACACGGAAGGCCACATGAGCGGAGAAAACATGCAGGGCGCTTTTATTGTGATGGGTTCTTTTCGAACTCTTGACAAAGAAGAGCTTGTCGCTTAGCGTGTGGTGTGCCTTCTTTTTCTTCCTCTTGTTCTCCAATCTCAAGCAAACTTGAGAGAGCTGAAAAAAATGGTGTATGAATAGTTAAGTATGATGGTATAGCAAGAAGAATGGACAATGTGATCTATGATGATTTGTATTAAAGAGAACAATAAAACCTAGTCAAGAAAGGGATAGGCAGTCCTCCGATTATTTCACTAAGACCATCCTTAGACAATAAGATCTGTCTAGACCAGTAGATTCTCGGGACTTGACGGATGCCATCATTGAGAGACTACATCTGCTCACCTGCATTTTGGAACAGATTATGAAAGGACGAGAAATCTGAGGAATCTCTCATACCCTACCTCCTCTCCTCAATCACAAGATGTGAGACTGTACATTGTGATTTCCCTTTCTGGTGTTTGAAGAAAATAACAAATAAATATCAACGACAGAATATACCTTTGTGTGCAGTCCATAAGAGTTATCATTATTAACCCTCAAAACCAGACCGCTTAAAAAATTTCACACTAGCAACCATTAGAACGCCACATTTCTATTACAACGCACAACCTCTCTGATACGGGTGCCAAACATGGGTCACTTGTCATAGTATCTGAATTTTCAAAGTTTCCAAATCACAAACAACAGGTCTCAGGGAATGAGCGTCCAACATTGGATACAAGTGCAGGGATATATTTGAAATAGATGAAATGCACACCTCATAATAAATATTTCTATGCAAAGCATTATCTTAACGTTTACTTCGGTTCAGTTATTCCAATATCGCAGCACTTTGAAACGACATTGTCAGAACTGGGATCCTAGGCAGGATGATTGCGAGGTCTTCGAGGAATGGATTGAGGATCATAAGATCCTACAAATTTAACAAACCGAGGTCAATTTCTGAAGTTTTAACATAGTTTGCACAATTAGAAACATATCAACATTAAAACAAGTAAATGAAGTTCAAACATAGAAACACCGTCTGAATCCCTGCACTCCGACATCAATCATTTCTCTGTTTATCTTTGTGACCCCTCTGTTCGTCTTTGGAGAAGGCTAATTTTCTCTTCTTAACATCCTCCGGCACCTCCCATCTTCTTAATAAAGATTTTCCACCAGAATGACTTAAGATCGATGCAACTGTCTAAAGGATTGGATCGTGGATCGCAAGATCCTAAATATTACACAAACTATAGAAAAATATGGGATAACCATTTGAAATTCATTAATTATAACCATCATGTGACATTAATCTCCAAAATAGTGTGAATTTTAAGTTCATGATATCTTTACACCGTACAGGCTGGGCCATAGTGACGGTCGGCTAGCAGAAGTTGGCATAGACGCTCTCATTTTGAAGAGTTTGAGTATGAGAACCACCGGTTGAAGAACAACAAATTAAATTAAGTAAAATTGCGCAACAATGACTCAGCTCAGCCCAAGCGCAACCAGTCATCAACATCAAGTTTCAACCACAGGCAGAAACTCCCGTCCATCCACCATTCTTTCAGCTCACAAGATAGTTTTAGATTCTTACCGTGCATAATCACCGAAACAAATGCTTCGACACGACTCCTAGCCGTAGTTTTTTGTCGTCCAACGTTCATCCCGATTCAATCTGTCCAAGATCAACAAAAAAACACGAGTAGCTTGTTAGAAATCACATTTCTAAAATTTAAAAAAAAAAAAAAAAAACTGAAATTTCGGCAAAAAATGAAGAATCCCTCCCTGTACTCGAACCTGTAAGAGAGTGAGTCCCGCGCCCCCACCGCGTCGCTGCGTCCAAGCTTTTGGAAAGCCCGGAGGCGTGAATCGCCGTCGTCAAAGCTCATGGAGGCCGATCCCAACAGAAGATGCGGGAGAGACCATCGTGATTCGCCGTCGTTCTTGTCGCTGCATCGAAGCTCTTGAGGGCCCTAGACTCATGGAGATGTGCTTGCCGGTGACTAGACATGAGAGAGAGACTCTGACTGTGGGTGGTTGCGACACGCAGTGCTTGCCGGTTATCACGGCGGGTCCCGACGGCCGCGCGGCGGTGGTACTTGACGGCGGAAGAACTCGTGATCGTGTAGGAGAGAATAAGAGAGGCGTGGCTGTGATGAGTGGAGAGAGAGACGCTGAAGAGGAGGGAAAGGGCTTTTTCTTTTTATTTCTTAATAAATATATAACATTTTCGATTTTTTTTTCTCCGCATATTTTTGAAGCCCGAATTAGAATTAAATTCTTGCCCGGGGGCCTGGCCTAGGCCCATTAGCGTCCGAAAATTTCGGGTCAATCCAAATTTTCAAGAAAACTTCAATTGAAGTTAGGTCGTTTTCTTTTTAAAGAAATGACTCGTAGTAAATTTTATCTTAAATAAAAGTATGAAATAGATAATTTTAAATAATAGTATAAACTGAGGTCATTTTCTTAAAAGAAAGAGTATGCGTTCGTTTCACAGAAAATAAATGATTTAGAACATTTTTCAAAAAAAATAATCGCTTATATCATCTAAAAAATAAATGAATTATCGCCCATAAAAATAGTGAGGCATATATTGTTATTGATGATAAAAATATTCTTCATTGACTAATTTTTCCAAAAGACATAAGCAATTATTTTTTAGAAAATATTTTTCAAATTACTCATTTTTCGCGAAATGAATGCATCATAAAGTGAATCCTTTTTAAAAAAATAAGGAATTGAAGCCACCAATTTAGTCTTAAATAAGAACAAAACCCCATTGATTGCTCATGATCCACAAGAAAAAAACAAGACCTCATTGCTTGCCCAAATCTTTGTTAGGCGACTTGCATATGCAGCTCATGATCTTATCCCAACAGCAAAGCGGCAACATTTGGGGCAAATATTTTTTAAAATTCTCGACTTTGACCAAATTTGGAAACCTTGAAGAAGCCCCAAGTTGAAGCTAGGTTCGTCAAGGGTTATTTTAAGTGCAATTTTCCTCCTAATATCATTGACGCAGCCTCTCCTTTTTGATCATATATGTCATATGTTGGAGTCGGAATAATCACACGAGTTGCACATGCAAGCCGATCGGTGGGCTCGGGCACTTATTTGTGAAAGATTATAAATTTGAGTTTGATCGCACACTCATCGGTGTGAAGATTTATATTATATTTATAATATGTGTATGAGTAGAAAAATCACAATTGAAAAGATTTTACAAAAGATAAGAATTTATAATATTATCATAGGTTGCGGAAGATTTGCTCTATCAATGGAATCGCACAAATTGTGAAAGATGCTCTATCTTGGCAGATTTGCTTTATCACCCCCCCTCAAGTGAAATGGTAGCGGAATCACTATAAGCTTGTCATGTAAAATAAGAAATTCGGATTTGGATAAAGGCTTTGTCACGACATCAGCCGTTAACACCTATGTAAGAATAAATCGAACTTCCAACTACTTCATGCTATTTAAGTCATGAACAAAATGATAGTCAATTTCCACGTGCTTGGTTCGTGCATGAAAGATGGGATTTGCAGCCAAATATATCGCCCCTACATTATCACAAAGAACAAGTAGTGACCGGTGGAAAGTATATCAGAGATCTCAGAGGAGTTGTAATAGCCATAGTATTTCAAAGGCTACGTTAGCTACCCCTTTGTATTTCGATTTAGTGCGATGATCGATGAGAGAGTGATGATAGTGATCAATCAAGTTATTCATACATGAGAGTAATTGCTACCATAATTGTAGTGGCGAGATATCTCAATTTCTCTTCACCGGTCTAAATAAGAGGCTCGACATTTGTAGGGATGGATTTGAAGAATGTCAAAACCAGCATTACCAAGAGATCAAATGTTCATGGTTAGAATCTAAAAAACATCAAAATCAACGCCACGAGGATATCATACTTCATGGTTAGAATATGAAAAACATCAAAATCAAACTTTTTAAGCATAGTACAAGGGTAATGTGGTTAGTCCCTTTATCACTCTTATGTGCTTATTATTAAAATGCACAAACAATGTCAAGGAGACACATGTACGGGCATTTTTACTTCCGTTGCTAATCATTTTTTATTTAATTATCTATACACATGTTCTTATTTTCGAAACAAAATCCCAACACTAATCTCCAAGCTTGATTAATTTGGCCGGCAACCTATCTCCAGTTTCGAAATTCTTGATTCCAGTTCGGTGTAAATTTCAGCCAAATTTCCACGATTCTTTGAATTGCAATCCACTTTGTCCAAATTACGGCCAACTAACGCAATCTTGGAATCTCATCCATTCCAACAGCCTTGGAGTTAAGACCAGCTCTCACGATCTAAGTTGCATGCACGCGGGGTCGATCCTAAAAATTCTAGAGGCGGGACTCTTGTGGGGTCTACCCTAAAAATTCACTAGAGTTTAGGCACCTCACCTCTGAATTCTAGTTCGTCTTGCTTGCCGGGACTTATATCGGGCTGATAATATTCGTAGCGAAGCCCCCTGATTCATTTGATCTGAAATGCTATTTCTAAACCAAAATGTTCATAATATCTAAAAGTAGAGAAATACAGCAAGAAATCAGAGCGCAGAACTAGAAAAACTGATGTTTCAATTTAGGGGTCCGATTCTATTGATATCGACAAATTCAATCTCCAGTTTTCTTATGAAAGAAAGCCTTCAGGCAAAAATTTTGGTGTTGACAGCTGGGATAGTAAATTAAGTACTAGAAGCATTTCTCATAGATATCAACTTATTTTTAATTTTTCAAAAAACAATTGTAAGAATGAATTGTCATGCATTGGTATGTTTGCGGATATTACTACCAAAGCTTTGGATATGTGCCCATGTAAAGAAATACGAACATAAAATGGCACCACAAATGTCCAAGAAATTGATGGTTGTGAATCATGAGTAACTTCCATTAAATTGAACTCTTTATAGAATATAAAATTATTAGACAAACTTAGCACACTTTCTTCTAGGCCGAGTTTTCATCCGTATGAATTGCCAAAAAACCAAAGTCATTATCGAGTCAAAGGTAAATCATTTTATATATGATCACATTTTTCCACAACGACTTTGACTGCAAATTTATATGGCATCTTTGCTGAACAATTTCTTCAATGTACAGCTAGAAAGCTAATGGAACCCACCAACGAAGTAATCTTTAGGAAATTCGTTTCATATTCGTGTTGAGAACCGATCATTCATATCAACATCATCCCTAAACCGAAGGCATGGTTGTTGTAAGAAATACAAAAGAAGATTCATGCTATATCGACATCATCCCTAAATAGTAGGCATGGTTGTTGTAAGAAATACAAGTGAAGATTCATGCCTACGAAGCGCGAGGACAAGTAATAGGATCTTTAAACTTCATTCTTTTTACAAAAAAATGTGGTGTTGTGAGAAAATGTTTTCTAGAAAGTCATTTTTCAAGAAAATGACAATATTTTCTAATGTACGGTTAAAATCACTAAAAAATATTTCCCACCATTTGGTAATGAAAATTCAATTTGATTTTCCTTCAAGCACTCCATTTAATCATTTATTTTATTTTTAATGAAAATGAAAATGATAATATTTTCTACTGTACGGTTAAAATCACTAATATTCGTAGCGAAGTCCCTGAATTATTCGATCTGAAATGCTATTTCTAAACCAAAATGTTAATAATATCTAAAAGAAGAGAAATATAGCAAGAAATCGGAGCGCAGAGCTAGAAAAGCTGATGTTTTGATTTAGGGGTCCGATTCTATTGATATCAACAAATTCAATCTCCAGTTTTCTTACGAAAGAAAGCCTTCAGGCAAAAATTTTGGTGTTGACAACTGGGATAGTAAATTAAGTACTAGAAGCATTTCTCATAGATATCAACTTATTTTTAATTTTTCAAAAACAATTGTAAGAATGAATTGACATGCATTGGTATGTTTTCGGATATTACTACCATAGCTTTGGATATGTGCCCATGTAAAGAAATACGAACATAAAATGGCACCACAAATGTCCAAGAAATTGATGGTTGTGAATCATGAGTAACTTCCATTAAATTGAACTCTTTATAGAATATAAAATTATTAGACAAACTTAGCACACTTTCTTCTAGGCCGAGTTTTCATCCGTATGAATTGCCAAAAAACCAAAGTCATTATCGAGTCAAAGGTAAATCATTTTATATATGATCACATTTTTCCACAACGACTTTGACTGCAAATTTATATGGCATCTTTGCTGAACAATTTCTTCAATGTACAGCTAGAAAGCTAATGGAACCCACCAACGAAGTAATCTTTAGGAAATTCGTTTCATATTCGTGTTGAGAACCGATCATTCATATCAACATCATCCCTAAACCGAAGGCATGGTTGTTGTAAGAAATACAAAAGAAGATTCATGCTATATCGACATCATCCCTAAATAGTAGGCATGGTTGTTGTAAGAAATACAAGTGAAGATTCATGCCTACGAAGCGCGAGGACAAGTAATAGGATCTTTAAACTTCATTCTTTTTACAAAAAAATGTGGTGTTGTGAGAAAATGTTTTCTAGAAAGTCATTTTTCAAGAAAATGACAATATTTTCTAATGTACGGTTAAAATCACTAAAAATATTTCCCACCATTTGGTAATGAAAATTCAATTTGATTTTCCTTCAAGCACTCCATTTAATCATTTATTTTATTTTTAATGAAAATGATAATGATAATATTTTCTACTGTACGGTTAAAATCACTAATATTCGTAGCGAAGTCCCTGAATTATTCGATCTAAAATGCTATTTCTAAACCAAAATGTTAATAATATCTAAAAGAAGAGAAATATAGCAAGAAATCGGTGCGCAGAACTAGAAAAGCTGATGTTTTGATTTAGGGGTCCGATTCTATTGATATCAACAAATTCAATCTCCAGTTTTCTTACGAAAGAAAGCCTTCAGGCAAAAATTTTGGTGTTGACAACTGGGATAGTAAATTAAGTACTAGAAGCATTTCTCATAGATATCAACTTATTTTTAATTTTTCAAAAACAATTGTAAGAATGAATTGACATGCATTGGTATGTTTTCGGATATTACTACCATAGCTTTGGATATGTGCCCATGTAAAGAAATACGAACATAAAATGGCACCCCAAATGTCCAAGAAATTGATGGTTGTGAATCATGAGTAACTTCCATTAAATTGAACTCTTTATAGAATATAAAATTATTAGACAAACTTAGCACACTTTCTTCTAGGCCGAGTTTTCATCCGTATGAATTGCCAAAAAACCAAAGTCATTACCGAGTCAAAGGTAAATCATTTTATATATGATCACATTTTTCCACAATGACTTTGACTGCAAATTTATAAGGCATCTTTGCTGAACAATTTCTTCAATGTACAATTAGAAAGCTAATGGAACTCACCAACGAAGTCATCTTAGCTACATCACATATTCGTGTTGAAAATCGATCATTTATATCAACATCGTCCCTAAACTGAAGGCATGGTTGTTGTAAGAAATACAAGAGAAGATTCATGCTATATCGACATCATCCCTAAATAGAAGGCATGGTTGTTGTAAGAAATACAAGAGAAGATTCATGCTCTATCGACATCATCCCTAAATAGACATCCCTAAATAGAAGGCATGGTTGTTGTAAGAAATACAAGAGAAGATCCATGCCTATGAAGTGTGAGGACAAGTCAACGGGAAGTTTAAACTCCGTTCTTTTTACGAAAAATTTGGCATTGTGAGAAAATATTTTCTAGAAAGTGATTTTTCTGGAAAATGACAATATTTTCTAGTGTACGGTTAAAATCACTAAAAAATATTCCATTTGGTAATGAAAATTCAATTTGATTTTCCTTCAAGCACTCCGTTTAATCATTTTATTTAAATCAATTTTTAATTTTTTTTAATTTTCTTTCTTTTCTTTCTCTTTTTTCCTTTTTTTTTCTTTTTTCTTTTATTTGTTTTCCTCCTTCATCTTCTTCAGCCGATCAAAACCACGGCAACGGTTGGTGACCGGCCAAAGGCAAGGCGAGCTTGAGCTTGTGGCGAGGCTTGCGCTCGTTGATTGGGCAAGCTTGACACTCGCACTTGCCGATCTAGCAAGTGGCTAGCTCAAGCTCACAAATCTGGCGAGCCTCAAGCGTGCTTGTGGCTGGTCATTGGTCATTACTGTGGCCTACAACTGACTGAGAAAGAAGTAAAAAAACTAGAAAAAGAAAAAGAGTTAAAAATTCGATTATTTTGAAAAAAGATTAAAAAGAAGAAGAGGGGGTTAGTAAGGGTGTGAGATTAAAGAGAAAGAGTGAGGAAAATATTTTCCCCTACTTAAAAAGCAGAAAGCATTTTTCCCCATTTTAGAAGACTTTTTTTGTTTATGGAAAATATTTTCCTCGACTAGTTCATTTTTCGTGAAACGAACGTCAAAAAATTCGAAAAATATTTTCTTTGAAAGTTGTTTTTCTTGAAACGAATGAAGTCTTAATGTTTTTTCCTTTCGTTATCCTGGGAGAAAGATGAATCTCCCATGCATCTTAAAGTTTTTGAAGAAGACTCGTATTTTCTTTCCCTATCACCCATGGCAACCAACAATTTATCTTCGTTGGTGAAAATCAATAGGCATGCCAAAAAGACGTTAACGAACATCGACGAGCTCCAAAACGATCTAAACATTAGACGATCGGAGACACGCACCTCTCAAGACGCTACCACTGCTATGAAATTATGGTTCCTGCTTTCTTCTTGATGACGGAAAATTGCTACTGAAGTTTCAAGTGATAACGAAGTTGTGCTCATTATTTTCCAATATTTCATTCTCAAAAGTTGGTTATGAAAAACAAAGAAAGAAGTCTCTTGCTTTTGACCCAATGTAAAATGACGAATGGCCAAAATTTTTAGTCTAGATTGACTAAGAAGTCATATCACCTACTACACTATAATCAAGTGTGAACCCATAAATCACATCTCTTACCATTCTGAGAATTTTTCAGTATCAAATATAAATTATGTAGACCAAGTCAATCTGGACCATTTAACATCGCTACGAGACCCACATAATTAATTATTCAAGTAAGCAGTCCATGTGATCCATATAACACGCAGTATTCTTGCACATTACCATATATCATTGTCTTTAATTATGATTTATCATCGTGTGTATCTACTCAATTCACTGCAATGGCATGACATTAGTCACCAACACATGCACATTAGAGAACAGCAAGAAATTGCTATTTTCCTCCCTTGGAACAGAGAAAACTTAATATTTGAAACATGTGTGTTTATTAAGTTGGATTTTGAGTGATGGTAATAATAACGAGCAATATAGGCAAATGCAACTCTCAAAAAGGAAGAAAGAAGAACCTTGTTGATCTGAAAACTGGAAACTTTGCGAAAAAAACAACGAACCATAGGCCTCGATCAACTACGACAGCTAAAATCCTTAGACTTTAGAAATTTTCGCTGAAAAGGGAACTAAGACAGCTCTGGCGTCGTCCAGTGTTTATTTTCATGGCTCTCAAATGGTCTCTACTTGAGGATCCTTTCGCCTAAAGACATATACCCACTTTCACTTACACAGCATCAATCTTGAGAGCGAAAAGGAAAAGAAAACAAAGGGAATACATCAAAATCTGAAACCACTGCCTCCGTATCATAACTCCCGCATTTTTTGGGTTTTTTTTTGGGGGGGTCTCCAACGTGACTCACGCATCTCAGGGTCCCATCTCTTCATGTGAAAAAAGTATATTTTTTAGCATATGATGACTTGATCATTTGACGGGTCCTGCAAGGCATGACTTGGAAATTTTGAGTCACTTTTAGGTGGCCAAACATTAAAGAAAAGGACTTTAAAAGTATATTAAGACCTCCTTTCTTTTTTGTGAATAAAGAGAATAATATCTTCCTTAAGGGAAATGTCTTTTTGGCCATTATAAATGGAAGTTCTCGAGTACATGTTTAAACAACAATGGCACCTTACTTCTACACTAGTTTCGTGCCTACACTCTTGTGTGCACTCTTTGTCATTCAACACTTGGAATTCAGTCATACCAAAGCCTTAACAAATGTAAGTTGCATTGGCACTGAGAGGGAAGCTCTTTTGAAGATCAAGCAGGATCTTACTGATCCTTCAAGACGTTTGGGGTCGTGGATTGGTGAGGGTTGTTGCGAGTGGGAAGGAGTCGAATGCAGCAAGAAGACCGGTCATGTCTTGAAACTCAATCTTCATAATCCCTGTGATGATCTGGAGAGTTGCAACCTAAGAGGTAAGATACATCCTGCTCTAAATGAGCTGAAGCTTTTGAAGTATCTAGACCTCAGTTTCAATGATTTTGTAACCCATAAAACCCAAAAGTTCTTAACTTCTCTTCATAAGCTGGAGTATCTCAACCTCTCATTTGCTGGCCATGGACATATTTCCAATCAACTTAGTAACCTTTCTAGCTTAAGATACTTGGATCTTAGAGGGTGGAGCGGGGGGGAGCCCTCTTTCAGAATAGAGAACCTTCCATCGTTATTGACATTTTCTAACTTGAAGTACTTGGACCTGTCTTATACCTCCCTTATCAACCCCAAAGAATGGTTAAGTCCTATAAGCATGCTTTCCTCCTTGGAGTTTTTACTATTGACGGGATGTGGTTTGGAAGATTCTTCTGCCTCTCTGCCTGTCAATTTCACGTCTCTTATATTCCTTGATTTGAGTCAAAACTCCATGAATTCATCTATTTCTCCTTGGTTTCAAAACTTCAGCAAACTCGAGCATCTTGATTTAAGTGATAATGATCTCCAAGGCATATTCCCCACTATCATCCTTGAAAATAGTCAATGGCTTAGATTCCTTGATGTCTCTTCAAATAGGATGGAAGGTGAACTTTTGCAAAACTCAAGCATCTTCTGCAATCTGCAAGTACTGAAGTTGAGTTCTAACAAATTTAGTGGGAGGATTTTTGACGCCAAAGACGGTGCTTTGAATTGTGGACGAAGTAACCTGAAGATTGTTGATGTTTACAACAACAATTTTAGTAGTCACCTACCCAATCAATTTGGGAATTTCAAAGCTCTTGAATTCCTTGATTTTTCACAAAACTCAATTTTTGGTCCTATTCCTGATACTGTGGGCCAACTATTATCTTTGAGAATGTTGAACCTCTCTTTTAACAAATTGAGTGGCAACATTCCAGAAAGTATTGGGCAATTATCCAATCTAGAGGTGATGGATATTAGTAATAACCAATTGGATGGAATTGTCAGCCAACTTCACTTTGCAAAGCTTACCAATTTGGCCGTGTTGAAAATTTATGCAAATGGGCTTGTCATAAATGTTAGTGCATCTTGGGTTCCCCCTTTCCAAATTCAAGAGATTCTCATGTCAAGTTGCAAAGTGGGACCACAATTCCCAAACTGGCTCCAAACGCAGAAAAAAGTTTCAGTGTTAGACATGTCAAATGCCAGTATCTCAGATGAAGTTCCTCAATGGTTATCTAATGTTCTATGTAGCATTGAACAATTGGATCTCTCAGGCAATATGCTCAGAGGCAACATTTCCCGAATTATTGGGAAAGAGATGCCATTGTTAACACAAGTGTCCCTTTCTAGAAATAACCTTAGTGGTAAAATCCCAAATTCATTATGCATGTCAGATGAATTGTCTTCTCTGGATCTTTCTAAGAACCAACTGTTCGGGAGACTTCCGCAATGTTGGAAGAAGTCACAAGCTTTTTTGGAATGGATTTCATTGGGAGATAACAAGTTGAATGGTCAGATTCCGGAGTCACTATGTCATTTGGAGCAATTAAAAGTTCTCGGCTTACATGAAAATGGCTTGGATGGAGTGCTTCCAAAGTGTTTACTAGAGCTTGATTTGGTAATCCTTGATCTTAGTGGCAACCAATTCACTGGTAGAATACCTTTGTTTAGTAACCCTAGATCATTTGAGATAATCGATCTTGGGAGAAATTACTTCACCGGCAACATTCCTTTGCAGCTATGTCATTTTTCTAATCTCCGGTACTTGAGCCTAAGTCATAACAACCTTTCTGGAGGCATTCCTCGTTGTTTCAACAATTTCTCGCGAATGTGGGCCAATTCCACTTTGTATTTCAGATCCATGGGGGGGTTTCCGATTATGGTTGATATAAAAGGAATAAGCATAGAATTCACTGGCACGCTCCCATATTTATTTTCCATTGACCTCTCGAGCAATGAATTAGATGGACAAATACCAGAAGGGCTGACATGGCTTGCTCGACTTCAAAATTTGAACCTCTCTCAAAATAAGTTACTTGGAAAAATCCCTTTAGATATTGGCAACTTGAAATACTTAGAATCACTAGATTTATCCGATAACAAGCTATCGGATGAAATCCCTCCTAGCATATCCAATTTACACTTTCTAAGTCATTTGAATCTTTCCAACAACAACTTATCTGGTCCTATTCCATTGGGCAATCAGCTAAGCACTCTCAATGACCAATCTATATATTGTGGCAATGATGGACTTTGCGGACCTCCTCTTTTGAAAGTTTGTCCGCAAGATGAGCACAATGATAAGGGTAAACGAGATTATCACTATTCAAGCGAAGATGAGTCTAATGAAGGTGACTCCATTATTATTTGGTTTCACTCAGGATTGGGACTAGGTTTCATGGTGACATTCATGGGATTTTGCGGCATATTACATTCCAAAAAATCTTGGAGGATCTCCTATTTTCTATTAGTGGATACAATTATCAAAAAATTGTCAATTGTGGGGATGATTACCATTCTTTGGTTCAAGAGAGCTTTTCAATTCCAATAAGCAGTTAATTAGTAAGTACTCTTTTTTTTTTTTTTTTTTTGGTTGAAATGTAAGTATCATTTATAAGATGACGTACAATAGCTTAGGGGCATTCCCCATCATTACAAAAGATAACTAAGAACTCAAAAAAAAATGGAGTGAGGGATTCTCCATATAGTAGCCAAAGTTACATTTGTCTAGGAAGGTTTAAAATTTTTGTAAAATGATGCTCGGCCCCTAACAAGCTTACGAATTTTAGCCACAATGATGGAGACATCATTTGACTTGTTTTGGAAACGTCTACAGTTACGTTCCATCCAAATGCAGTAAATGGTTGTTAAAAAAGTTACTTTGAGAAGCCTTGCTGCCAAATCCTTGCCTTTGGTAGCCCTGATCATCCATTGGATTTCATCATTCCATCCTCCTAAGTTACGGCGGATTCCGTATTGTGCAAGGATAATACGCCATATGCTTCCCGTCCATGTGCACTGAAAGAATAGATGATCTCGATTTTCCAGATTATCCAAACAGAAATTACAATGGATTGCTACTACGGGCATCCAACGTGATATGATATCTGCTGTTGGGAGTTTGCCTCTACAAACTAGCCATCTGATAAAATTGTGTTTGCTAACCCCACCTGTCCATATCAATTGGTACCATCCCACAATCGGTCCCACATTCCTGAGTTCATTGTATAACTCTTTGCAACAATATCTTTGTCTAGATATGGCTGGAGCTAAGGTTGGCCTTAGTTTAAGAATACCGCGCCAACTCCATGACATACTACCTTTAATTTCAAGCTGCATAATTGGAGTGCTTCTACATTTGGTACTATGAACCCATTTACTCCATAAGGAAGACGATGGACAGTTTATGAGGCTCCATAGCATGCGGCCCAGTAAAACTTTGTTCCATAGGTTTAGATTGAGCAACCCTAGTCCTCCCTCCCTTTTTGGCAAGCAAACAATTTCCCAAGCAACTTTATGCGATCGATGGCCTTCCATATTTCCACTCCATAAAAATTGTCTAATCTTCTTCTCCACTTCGTATATGGTTTGCTTTGGAAGTAAAAATACTTGCATCCAATAAGTACGAGACGGAAATAAGTACAGATTTGGCCAATCGAAGACGACCGGCATAACTGATATGTTGCATTCCCCAACCTTCTATTTTTTTGAAGATTTTGTCGGTCAAACTTTTGCAATCTGCATGCGTGAGTCGTCTAGTGACAAGAGGAACACCGAGATATCTAATTGGAAGGGTGCCTATGGGAAAAGGCGTGTGATCCAATATAATACCCTTTTCTACCTCGGTCAATCCGAGAAAAAAGATTTGGCATTTATCTCGGGTTAAAATGTAGTCCGTGAGATTTGCAAAGTCATCAAGTGCTTCAATAAGGCAAATAACAGAATTGGCGTCCCCATGAGCAAAAAGAAATAAATCATCAGCAAAGCATAAGTGAGTGATTTTCTCGGTTTTGCAGCGCCAATGATACTTGAAAGAAGATGTAGCCACTTTTTCAATGATAATTCTGTTAAGAATCTCTATAACCAAGACAAAGAGATAAGGAGAGAGTGGGTCGCCTTGTCGTAGTCCATTGGTGCCAGCAAAGTAGCCAACGTGCTCGCCGTTAAGGTTTATCGAAAACCTCGGTGTAGTTATGCATTGGGCTATCATATCAATCAATTGTGGTGGCAAGTTAATAGCTTTCAAAACCCCAAGTACCGCCTCCCATTTTACCATGTCAAAAGCTTTCATGAGGTCAATTTTTATTGCCACACGTTTACCTTTGTCACCCTTATGGTAGTTGTGGAGGAGTTCTTGGCAAAGCAAAATATTCTCCGAGATCTGTCGACCCGAGATGAAAGCAGTTTGGTTGAGGCCAACAACCGAAGGAAGGAAATAGTTGACTCTTTCTGCAAGTAGCTTTGATATGATCTTATAGAGAACATTGCAGCATGAGATGGGTCTGAAATCCGTCATGCGGGATGGATTTTGGACTTTCGGCACAAGGGATATGAGAGTAGAATTTATAGTTTTCAGTATCCTTCTTGAAGAGAAGAAGTCCATGATAGCATCCTCTATGTCATGTCCTATGATGGGCCAAGCTTTTTTGTAGAACAAACTGTTATATCCATCTGGACCCGGAGCTTTGAAGTCGTTGATGCCTTTGAGAACTCTAAGTATCTCAGTACGTTGGAAGTTTAGCGTAGCCATGAGGTCACTTACATCTTCAGGGAATAAGGAGGCATATCGCTCATAAGGGATATGAATGTGTCTAGAGTTGCCAAGTACATGCTGGTAATATGAGACAATTGTATCCCTAAGAGAGCTTTCATCTGTGACAATAGTTCCATCATCGAGTGAGAGTTGAGTAATTCTGTTTTGAGCACTTCTACGCATCATGGAAGCAAAGAAAATCCTGTTGTTGTTGTCCCCCTCTTTAAGCCATAGATTTCGAGATTTTTGCTTTAGGAGAACTTCTTCATATTTGCTAAGGGCAAGTACTTGCTCCAGTGCTGCCTTCTCTTCCTCCCGCGTGCTCATATTGTAAGGGTCTAAAGCAAGAACTTGTTGTAATCGTTGTAGGTTCTCCCTGGCTATCTTGACTTTCAGACGTAAGTCACCAAACTGAGATTTATTCAAGAGATTGAGTCGTTGTTTCAATGCTTTGAGCTTCTTTACCAGAATAAACATTTTCGATCCTCTAATATCCTGTTGCCAACAAGCATGGACTATCGGCAGAAAATTGCAGCTTTCGGTCCAAAAGTTAAAGAATTTGAAAGATGGCTTCCTTCTCCTAGCAGTAGTGTCAAGACGTACCAAGCAAGGGGAATGATCTGAAACACCTGGTAGCAGAAATTCTATTGAATAATGAGAGTACCTGTGTTGCCATAATTAGTAAGTACTCTCTCTCTCTCTCTCTCTCCATAATTTATTTTCCTCATACTCATTTATTTTGATGATAGATTTGCTAAATAATTCTAGCATTTGTCCTCACATTTGTGAGTCACAGGTGAGACTTCCCTGTTGAGAGCACAGTTCGTCCTACCCAATTCCGGACACATGCGCCACAACAATTCCTATGAAGCTGATGGTCCATTTTCTCGTGATGGAAGATTGCTACTGAAGTTTCAAGCGATAAAGAAGTTGTGCTCATTATTCTCCAACATGTCTCACTTGCTTTCCATTTGGATATTAAAAAAATCTCTTGCTCTTGTCCTATAAAATAAGATGTATATGTTTAATGTAAAATTGGATGAGTCTATTGTTTCCTAGGGTACAAATCACATAGTTTCATAATAATAAAGCATCGATAGCTATCAAAACATTTTGGCCCGCAATTTGTTCAGCCAATAACACGCTAATATGTTCTAAATCTTTTAGGGATTTGTCCACTAAAAATCCTAAAACTTGTTATAAAAGCATACTTGAGACATAATACTTTCAAAAAGTGCAATTGAATCATAAAAATTATCATGAAAGTACAAATGAGTCATTCCGTTAACTCTATCCATTTTGGCTAACAGAAAATTGCTTACATGGCTTTTTTTTTAATATTTTCTCTCTCTTACAAGGCGATGACATCACTAAAATGGCATTGCTTTAGTCCAAATCTGATTTTTAATACAACTTTTATATAAAATAAATACAAAAAAAGAAAGAAAGGGAGAACCAAGTGGCAGGGGCTACAAACCCTAGTCAACCCTTGGTCGAGGCCTGTTGATCCTCGGTGACCATTCCCCCACCATTGGCAACCCTTCCGAGCAATGGTGGGCAGTGGTGGCGAGGGTTTGCAGCCCTAATCACTTGGTTCTTCTTTAAAAAAAGAAAAAACTTATTTTTAACTTAATTTAACTAAAAATTGTATTGAAAATCAAATTTAAACCAAAATTACATCATTTTAGCCACATCATCGCCACATAGGACAGAGTTAATATTAAAAGAAGCCACGTCGGCATTTTTCGTTAGCCAAACTGGACGAAGTTAATAAAATGACTTGATTGCACAAATTTGACAAGTTTTTTTATAATTTGATGGCATTTTTGGCAAGTTTTAGGATTCAATTACACTTTCGTGATAAGTTTTAGAACTTTCAATACACATATCCCATACTTTTATGAAGAACCAAATATTTCAATGATTTATTAACATTTATGCTCTATTATAAAATCGTCAACTCTTATTTACTTAAATAACAAACACTATGACAATTTCATCATCTACAACGTGCAAATAAGAGCCTAATGGAGTGTTTTAATAGATAGACTCTACAGCGAGAGATTCAAATGACTTAGAAAGTCTAAATTGGATATGTTAGGAGGACTGGGTTCGCATTAGGATCATGAAGATTTTATATCATTTTGCATTTCAATCGGTCTTGAAGGGTCTTTCACTTCCGAGCAGTAAATAGATGCGTTGAAAAGTTGTTGATTGCAAGAATAATTACCATGATTTTGTTCAAGCAATCTTTTTTATTACAACCATGCAACTAAGCTTATTTAGTAAGTAAAAATTTCTCCCACAAAAAAAAAAAAAGCTGTTGATAAAAAAATTACCAATCATCTAATTTTTGGATAATTTATTGGTAACTTACCAATACTTTACATGAAGTTACCAACTTTTATATGACTTTCTTGTCGTGCCCAGAATTTTTCTAACTCTTGGATTAATTTACTAATTTTTATTTGCGTAACTTATCAACTTTTTCAAGTTAAATGACCAATCTGTGGGTTAAGCAACTCTAATTTGAGTTATTTACCACATGTTTTAGTCTATTTGTTATAATTTATCATTTTTTATTATCGATTAGTTTACTAATTTTTGTTTGTCTTTCTCATAATAACTTGACGTTGTAACTCTTATATGAATGTACCAATCTTGCTTTATATAACTAACCAAGTTTTCTCCCATTAGGTTATTAACTAGTTTTGGTTTAACATTTCCTATTTGAGCTACCTATCAACATTTATTTGATTTTTTTTTTTTCTTAAAATTTACCAACTTTTCTATTGAGCTATCAACTTTTATTTGCCTTACTTACCAACCCGTTAAATCCAATTCCTTTAAAAGTTACCAACCTTAATTAGAATAATTACCTTTATTTCTCTAATTAAGTTAGCGAACTTTGCATTACCCACTTTTACTTGAGTTAATTACCAACATTTATTGGATTTTATCTTTGTAATCAACTTTTCTTATCTTTAACAAAAAGAATTCCCTTTATTTTTCCACCAACTTTTATTTTTATTCTTGCCAATACCTTAAATTGAGCAAAGATCATATGAAAATACAAACCTTCCTTTAAACGACTCCCTAACTTATTGCGGAATGAATTTCCAACTAATTTGAGTTTACTGGCTCTCATTTAATTTGACTACTAACATTGTCCAGTTTTTTAAATGAAATCTACCAATTTCCTTTGAGGCACCAATTTTCATTTCCCTTCCTTACAAACCCGTTAAATTTATCAACTCCTTTATCAACCTCAATTAGAGTGATTACTAATTTCATCTTGTTAAGTTATCAACTAGCTTTGCGTTACCAATTTTTATGTAAGTTAGTTATTTATTTGGTTTTATTTAAATTACCAATTTTTCTAATATTTAAAAAAATTATCTTATTTTTTAGCAATATTGACCCCTAATTTTTAGTCGACGTGTTAATAAAGGTAGAAAAATCAAAATTAAATTTCTCGATTGTGATGGAGCTCATTTCTTGAACCAAAAGTGTCAATTTTCATTTCCTTTCTTTGGCCTATCATTTGTAGACGATTTCTTAACTATTGTCATTGAAAACCCGAAAAGTCAAACAGTTGACTTTTTGATCAACCCTTTAACCAAAAGTCAATCTCAGGTCATATTAGCTATCATTTTAAGCAAACTTAACCACTAAGCAAGGTTGTTAGCTAGGAAGATCACTTCCCAACCGTTGGATCAAGATGAGATCTCACAAGGGTATATAAATCATTTTTCCCCTCAAAAATGATTTTTGCATAATAAATTCTCTCTCTAGACTCAAAAATCTTTCTCTTCTCTTCCCACTCTCTCTCCCTTGTCGAAGCTCTCTTGACGAGCTCCCTCACCGCGCCAAACTGCCACTCGCTGGGCCAAAACCAATAGTGCGCCACCTCCTTCGGCGATTGCCACTCCCTCACATAGCCACTAGTGGCGGTCCACCACCCTGAGTCACACCGGAGCCGCCTGTCCTCATCGATCTTCCATTTGGGTCCAAGGCCGACGAACAAGCTGGTAATCCTCCCGAGTCATCCAATGATTGATCCTGGTGTTCAGGTGAGTCCTTAGCTGCCTCGAGCCCTCTAATGACATTCCTTGTGAGCCTCCGACCTTGTGGTGGTTGCATCTCGTTGTGCGCCACCAGGAGGCCTTCAATCTCGACGATCTCTTCCGACAATGCCACTAGGTGCAAATCCTACTGTTGACACCCGAATTTTTCTTTATTTTTTTTTAAATGCCCATTTATTTTGCATTTATAAATAGATATTAATTCATAGAAAAGATTAAAAAAATTGATAAAAAAAATCGAAAAAAAAAAATTTTCGGGTGGGCTGGTTCAGCCCAGCCCACCTCTTTCTCTCCCTTTTATTTCCTTTTCTTCTTTGGCCCACCTCCCTCTTATTTCCGGCCCAGCCCATCGTCTTTTCCTTTTTATTTTCTTTCTTCTTCATGGCGCGTGCAGAGGAGCATGCATGAGTCCTGGACAGCAGCAGGCGTTCGACGATGCCGTTTGGGCGCGACTCCGTCGGACCGTGACGTCGACCGCAGACAGACAGGGAGAAAAGAAGCAGACCGCAGACAGACCAAAAAAAAAAGGAGGGGACGCAGACGAAGGAAAACCTCCGACGGCCGCGACGATTTTCAGATCTGAGCAGAGAGAGGCAGCGAGCCAGAAGTAGATATGAGCAACGAAGGAAACCGAAGCAGTGACAGGAAACGCAGAGAGAAGGAGTGGGTTTTCTGGGTTTCGGAGGGCGGATTTCGGACGATGGGGTTGTCGAGCTTGAAAAACCGAGTAGAGAGCGGTTCTGGCTGGAGCTGAAAAAAAAAATCCAGACCTGGGAAGCAAAAAAAAAAAGAGAGCGGCGAGCGGAGAGAGAGATCGGCGAGAAGGAAAAAAAAACCAGAAGGGAGAGGGCTGGTTGGTTCTTCTTTTCAGCCGAGAGCTGTTCGAGAGAGTGGATCCAGGAGTGAGCTTGAGGAAGAGAACTGCGTGAGAGAGAAGAGAGAGCTCGAAGGTCTTCTTCGGACGGAGAAAAACCAGAGAACCAAAACCAGAAAGAGGAGAGAAAAAACGGAAAAAAAGGAAACAAGAGGGAAGATAGCCGGCTTCCAGAGAGAACCAGAGGAGAGCAACACGCGAAAACAAAAAAAAAAGGGGAAACGGAAGGAACGGTGTTCTGGTTTTCGGAGGAGGCTTTTCGAGCGAAGCCTGTGTTGGTTTTCGGACAAGGAGAGGGGAGCGAGTGGGAGCTGCTGTCGCTGCCGGAGGCTGTCCGTTCGCCGTTGCCCGCCGTGACGCCTCGTCGGAACCAGGTAGGCTTTTTCGAGAACCCTGTCCTGCTTTGACGAGGTGGCAGGCCGGAGCTCGCGCCGACCAGGCGCGACCCCCGGCCTTTGCCGCCCTTCCGTTTATTCCTTCCTTCCCCTGATTTTGTGTCCAAAGGCCCTAGAGCGCGTTTTGAGCTCGGTTGAGCCGGAAACTCCCATTTTGGTAATGCACGTAACCTGTTCGCTGAAATGCCCAAACGAAACCCAGAAAATTTCATGGCTGAACCTGTCCTCGACAACCTGTTTTCGTGGATTTTTGGCCGAATATTGTTTACTTTCGTGTTTCTCTTAGTATTATAGCTAGTTTCATGAGATTTCCGTACTTTTTTGGGTTGAAAAGAGATATTTTTGGTTTTCCGGCGAGGGCGAGCTTCCGGGATCGCCGGAGGTCATCGCCGGCGACGTCCGGCGTCGGCCGGATGGAACGGCCGACGCTGGACAACACGGAGACCCCTTTTGACCGGTGAGGGCCCGAGGTGGCGTCGGCCGCGGCGCGACAGAAGAAGTTGCAGGAGCTCCGGCGTGCTCGGCGCGGGGAAGGAGAAGACCAGACCAAAAAAAAAAAAAAAAAAGGGGCCGGGCCGAAAGTTCTGATAGAAAGAGGGCTGGGCCGGCTGATTTTTTATTTTTCGTGTGTGCCTAATATGAACTTGGGCCATTTTTTAGAAATCAGAAATGGGCTTTTTGTTTTTTTGGGCCATTTGAAATATTTTTTGACCGGGCCGTTCGGCCAGCCCGGTCGTTGCTCCGGCCCGGTCTGATAGGGGCCGGGTCGGTTTAGTAGGGCCGGGTCACCCGACCCGGTCCGAATCACTTTTTAATATTAATTTAAAATTTTAAAAATTAAAAAAATCAAATATTTCAGAAATTTAAAAATATTAAAAAATCTTAGAAAATCTTTAAAAAGAAAATTTCGAAAATCCTTAAAAATTAAAAAAAATTATTTCAGAAATGTTTTGAAAGTTTATTTTAGTTTTATTTAATTTAATTTAATTTTGCTTTCTTTTTCGAATATTCAAAAATTCCAAAAAAATTAGAAAATCCAAAAAAAAAAAAACAGTAATAAATGTTCTTCTTTAAAATTTTCAGAAAAGCCAAAAAATTTGAAAAGTTTGTTTTCTTTAATTTCAGAAAATTCGAAAATATTAAAAATATTAAAAATATTTAAAAATATTAAAAAGCATAAAAATTCAGAAAAATTCAGAAAAATCAGAAGAAATTGCAAAAATTCAGAAAACCCTTAAAAAATAAAAATACCAAAATTGAATAAGCCTTTAGGGCTCTAGAATAGGTTTTTTGAATGTGTTGCCATGTCTTTAGTTAACACACAATTGATTAAGTCGGAGTATCAAAAGGGCGTTAGTTGCACGACTAACGTAATCAAGCCCCCGACCCTGCACCCTCCTGGTTGCGTAAAGGTGAGACACGCTCCCATGTCTCACTCGGTTCCTAGTCGACCTCAATAGACTAGTTTTTTATGAATACCCAACGTCACGCGGGGTATGGGCTTAGGAAAGCCCGAGTTAATTAAGGGCCGTCGGCCCGAAATTAACAATACCCCTAATCATATTATTTTCGAAAAATTTTAGGTCGCGACACCTACGCCGATCCTTCGTCCAGCGCTATCCTGAGCCGTTCCAGCGTCCTCCAACGAATCGCGATGATCCTCAGCCTCGACTGAACCTCCGTCAAAGTGTCATCGATCCCGGCGTTGTTCAGTTGAAGCTCAATTGAGCTTGTTTGCGCAATAATCCTCAAGGTAGATTCTTGAGCTCAATGAAGTGAGATTGCCTTGGGCAATCGGGGCTAGAGCTCAACCTAGGATGATATCTTATGCTTTCTTAGATGATTTTTATGGCTTAGGATGATCATAGTTGCTGGATGGCAGTCTATGATGATTTATATTTGGAGGATTGCTTGGTTGATATGTGATCTGCAATTCGGATAACTTGGATGAACTGATTGCACAAATGTCTTAAAACAAGCTGGTAGATGTGCTTATTAAGTCTCGGTATCTTCATAAGAATTGTAGTTGTGGCTTCGTAAGCTTTCCAACCATTAATGATATGCGTAGATCAGACATCATTTGCTTCGTCATTTGCTTTGTCAAATGCTTCGTCAAAGGGACAAGGATAATGGGAAGAAGAATTAGAAAAAGCCACGTTATTATTTTTCCCGAATCAAATTGATGGAGTTAATTTATGATAAATCAAATTTTTGAATTTGATTATAATGTTTAAAAATTTTATGACTTGATTGAACTTTTGAGATAATTTTGAAACTTTCGATACACTTATCCATTTAATAAATATCTTGTAATAAGGATATATATATATATATATATATATATATATATATATATATATATATATATATATAAGCAATAAATTCGTTTTTTACTCTTTTCTATCAAATTTTTTTGGGCATTCTGAATAATAGATCCCTAGAGTTCACCCTTTATTGTATGGTCAGTGAAGGTAATTAACGGACGGGCGGTCTGATAGGCCTACCCAAGCCCACCTAGGCCTGAAAGAAAAATGGCAAGTTTAAAGGATGTTCTTGCATAAAAAAAGTCCAACCCGCTTATCTTCAACCCAGCCCAGCCTGAAAATTATTGGATAAGTTTTTGTGAAAGATGGGCTTGGAACACATTAAGCTTGATCTTCCCACCCCACCTGACTAGAGCCCTTCCAATAACCACCTCTATGAAACAAATTTATCATTCAACATATAATTGTCCTTGAATTCCTAGAACCTTAACTAATGACTAATCATCGAGTAACTATTTCCTAAGGTTTGGATATCAAATGCTCAATTTGTGTACAAGTATCTTGCCGAGAGGATGAGCAAGATGAAATATTTACCTTCAGTAATTTTTTGATTTGCAGATGAAAAGGTGAGGTTGGGGCTTTTGATTGGACAAAGGAGATGAATGATCAAAGAAGAGGGAGGGAGGGAGGGAGAGAGGGGATTTCAATTATATTTCTTCAACCGCATCAGCACTGTTTACATTATGTAATCCATGTCACAGTCACATAGAACTTTTAATAGAGATTTTTTACGGACTCCTAATGGAGGGTAAATGTGTTGCATAATACAAATTTGAGTTTTTTGGTATTACAAAAAAAAAGTTCAAAGTAAATGAGTACAATTTGAGTTTTGGACAACTTGAAATCTGATCATATGATCTTGTCTTCTCTGTCTTCTACATGTACGTTGATGTCTATTTATATCCTAGTCGGCGATCCAATGATGTGCAGGTATTTTAAGTCTATACTTGAAAGGCAAAATGCCAAAAAATAAATACAAATATAGTCGGTGCAGAAAAATAATCATACTTTTCAAAAATCCAAAAAAAGTACTAACTTTTGCTCAAAAAGTAATAATACCCACGGACTTATATCCTCAAGGAATATCTAATCTCACTTTTCAAATGAGGGATCAAAATATCCACGTCATCTTTTTCCAGCAAAAATGCTTATTTTTTAATGTATGACCTAAGTGTTCTTATGACCTTAATTCCAAGGACTTCCTCAAATTCACTGGGGAGCTATTTGTTGGTCATGTAGCTAGCTCTATTACCTAACCCGATCACATGGAAAAATTGGAATCAATATTCAATGGGAAGGAGAATTAGTTGAGGATATATTGAAACATAAGGTTAAGGACTATGCTATAAACTGATATCAATTGGCCAGGCTCATGACCTTGGCGGGCTTTGATCCCCAAGCTCTAAATCAATTGTAGTGCGACGTCATTCCGAAATAAACAATATGGCATGTACTTGCAATTTCAACAAACAAGCACTCATCACTGAAAGGTGCCATGTGTATCCTCCACAGGAGGATTAACGAAAACGTCAGAGAGATGGAAATGATGTACATTTCCTAGCCACGTCACGATCACATATTTAAGCAAAATAACCCTTCCAGCAAAGATATTAGTGTTTGGTTAGGTATATTGCCCGCACCGAGTGGAATCTCTCTCAAAATTCATTCATGCACTCTTCAATTTCAAGTCTTGATCATGGCATCCTGGACCATTCCAGGGAATATTTCCACGGAATTTCTCTAGGAAAATGAGCAGAACAACCTCTCTAGCTAAGACATTAGTCTTGTCATGCATATTCCCTGCACTAAGTAAAATCTTTCTGGAAGCTCATTCATGCATGACCTGAAAAAAGAGTTACAACCAGAAACAACAAGCAGCAGCATCCTAGCTCTGAACCATTCGATGGAATCCACACCTATAGTAGGTGGTCTCCAAATGATCTTTACCAGCAATTTCACAATCATTGATGAAGGATTCCTCAAAAAGTTAAGGATTAGTAATCCTTTTTAAGAATTGAATGGATTTGGTCTTATACATATGTGAGGAAGGTAATCAAAAAAGAAAGCAAATGAGTTATTTTTTCTTTTATCACTTAGGAACCGTGCGAAATGAAAGCCAGCAATCTCTCAATCTAGATGGATGAAGACAAAATTAGCCTTTCCGCAGTCTTCTAATCAGCTACGCTAGCATTAATAGGAATGCTGACATCATATGGTACTCTGTAAGAAAACAACAACCCAATGAGCTTCATCGGCGGGATCTTTGATGCATGGAAATTATAAGGGACATCATATATAATAGCATAGCAATATCACATGATGCAACATGGCTCAAAAATTGTTACTCAGTAGTGAGTCAATGTCCATCAACTGCCCTTTAGTCCTTTTGATGCTAACCTCTAGATAGGTCACCACTAGAGGAGCTGCACTAACTGTGATTCCTAATCCCAAGAGGTAAAAAAAAGTTGTGATTTTCTCTTGCCTTTTGCATTCAACAACACTGCAGGGCTTTGTTTCTTTTTATAGTTTTTCATTCATGATGCTCACAGTTCTGTTTCTTCTCTATTTGCCAACCTATGCCTAATATGCTCTGCAGCATCAAACCGAACAGTGTCCTTTCATAACCGAAGCAATCTCCTCTTCCTAGAAGATGTTCAAAAACTGGAACAAATGTTCAACATGTGTGCCCAATGACAAATTAGGCATACCCTGCAAAGCTGAAGCAACCTGCTTCAACACTATCTTCTTGTGTGTAGGGGACTAAAGCCAAGAGACTTATGACAAATTGCTCGATCAGTCAACAACCGTGCAAGAATCGCCTCTGACTTGGATATTGAAAGCCAATTTAACACTCGATTAGAACATCAAATTCAACTTAACAAGACACTAACCAGCATGTTCCTCAGTAATTGCTGTTAAAAAGCTAATAAACAAAACCAAAATACTGGCTTATATTCTCTAGAGAAAAAAAAATCGTACTTTTCAAAGATCCAAGGAAAAGTGTGGACTTTCGCTCGAAAGATAATAATTATTCATGGACTTATATCCTCTAGGGAAACATAACCTCATTTCTCAAACGAGGGATCAAAACAGCCTCTCTAGCTAAGACATTAGTCTTGTCACATATATTACCTGAGCAGGCTTTGCTCCCCAGGCTCTGAACTAACTGCGGCGTGACGTCATTCCGAATCAGGCCACTAGGGTGGGGAGTAACTGAGCACGGCCTGACCGAGAGGGGTCGGGGTTGTGGCAGTGGCGTTCTGGCCAACAATGTTGGTCGTGATCGAGTAATTTCTCAACGGATCTTGATCAGCTTTGAACAAGAGGGAGTATGTCTTGCCCGAGTAGACAATCAGGCTTTGGACCACAAATGGCTCTAAATAGTGCCCGTCTGCTTCAACTACGGTAAGGTTGTGAACCTGCAAATTGAAGATTGAGGTCCTAAGTAACAAAAAAATGAAGGGCCGCTTCATCTTGCAAATCTATCTCCGAAAGTCCTTCAATCTAATAGTCTTTAAAGATATCGAAAAGGCCCAAAGTATATGATCCAGAAGTGGACACCTCATTAAAGAAAGCGAGGAAATAAACAAACCAGTGGAATGATTCACAGGTTGTAATGAAAGTATACCTCAATCCGAAAGCTGAGAGTAGATTGAGCGGTCACGCTTGAAATATTGAGGCGATACGTTTTACCAGGGACGACCCTCCAGTGCGAATATTCAGGATTGATCGCATTACAAGCTGTTGGATGTGAGCTTGGAGTGGTCGATTCAGCGCAATCAAACTTTCCCTTCCCAGGAATCAGCAGTAACTGCAATCCAAGCAACAAAAAGAGAATGAAAAGAACCTGACAAATGAGTGAAACTGGCGTTTAAGTCTTCATAACTGAGGCAATCAAATTAAATCAATCACCTCACGCTCTGCTGCCCAATCATAATTGCTTTTGTAGTACTGGTCGTCAAGGATGATGCTCTTGTCATAATCGTGAGCAAATGGCTTGGCCATGCCATATGGTGGCAAAACATCGATCAACCCACGCAGTCCATCCTCTGTTTGCATTCTGTAATAGGAGTTGTACGGAGATTTTCCAAGCTGCAATGAAGCAGAAGAGTATAATTGACATCACTTTGCAAGATAAGAATTTAAATGCCCACGCATATTCATCGAATGAGATGGATTCACTTGAACCTCACGAAATTCAGAAAAGCTCACATGAACATGGTTTCGAATGATGTTCACACTTAGGACTCACCCGATGGACAATGAAACTATAGGTGAAAGTTTGTCCAGGCGAAATGGGCCTTCGAGCGACAGCCTCTGTTCCATCGCTCCCTAGACTTCCAATCTGCAATTCAATCCAATCCAAACTCATCGTCGCATAATCTTCTCATTACAATCTTCATCAACACACTACAGAGGCCTCCATAACACAGTTTCTCTGGGTTCGCTACTGCGTACCTGTTGGGTTCCGTCCCAATGGATCGCGAGATTCTCCCGCATCCTGTTGGTAACTCTGACGAAAACTCTGTCACCCTGACGCGCCTGGATGGTCGGGCCCGGGGACTCTCCGTTGATGGTGACGACCAGCTCCTTGTAGGAATCCTCCGGCGATATCAGTTCGCGCTTCACGTCCCAGTTGTAGACAAGCCCTCGAGCCCCTGCCGAACCTACCGTTGCGCAAAGCCATAGAAGCAGCAACGTCATCAAGCTACCCATCTCTCGCGCTCACTGGGAAAACCAAGCTGCGCACAAAAGATTGAAACTTTGGTCGGGACAGACGGAGTTCGTGCGGCCGCTGTCGATTCAGCGAAGAAGAAGAAGAAGAAGAAGAAGAAGCTGTCCCCCTGGGTTCGTTTTGGAGTATATTTAAGTGTATCTCCGAAAAGTGCAACTGCGAAGGAAGCAACCACGGAGACGAACGCCCGCCCTGACATGGCCACATGCGGAAACAAAGATCAGATCCCCTACTGGGCCCGACCAAAATTAAATAAAGAAATGGCGAAATAACCGTCACCTCCACGTGCAACCCGAACCAGAATCGTGCCGGTTCGAGCCGGTTCGGTTCGTTTCGATTCCCGATGCGGACCTCGCCCCTAAATTCATCTCGTCGACTTCTTTTACCTCGCGGGACCTCGCCTTCTCGCGGGACCCGCGAGAGCCGGATCTGTCTTCGATCTCGGATCCGAAATGGGTCACGGCGGCAAAGGCCATCTCGGAGGGAAGGGGTGTCGAGACCGGCGGCAACAGGCGAGGGTGGGTCGCCCTCACCAAATCCGGCGAGGGGTCGACGCTCGCAGCCAGGGCGAGGGCCGCCCCCGCCGGATCTGGCGAGGGTCGAGCCCGCGTCAGATCCGGAAGCTATGGAAGGAGGCGGCGACATCTGAGGAAGATGGAGCACTCGGGATCGCCCGGGTGATGAGGACGACTGGGGACTTGGGCTTGTCCTTGGACCCGGGAACGACTTGGTGGGGGAGGCGCAAAGCAAAAGTAGGGCTCAGGTGAGGAAGAAGGCAGGTGGTGAACGGCGTCGTCGGCGCCGTGCAGGTGAGGGAGATGGCGGGTGACGGAGGAGGAAAGGCCATCGTCCATGGCCTGCAAAAAGAAAACGGTGCGAGAAAAGGGAAGGGTAAGGAGGGAGATAAGGAAAATAAATAAATAAATGGACTAGTAAAATAAATTTACATATCCAATGTACCCCACTTGAGTCGCTGTCAAAGGGTTATAGACAAGATATTCAGGGTAACTATCCTCATTAGCTACAAGAGTAACCATATTCACTCTGACTTTGAAAGCTTCATTTAATTCTAATTTCAACAGAAAAAAAAAAATACCGAAATGCACTTAACAATAAAAAAGAGTAAAGCAAATATAGGAAAAAAAAATTGAGTAGCCGAGGACGTATATGCGGCATAAATATGATTTAGCGACAAAAGAAAGGATTAGCTTGGGTTGGATCAACAAAGCACGCATTCAGAGTATGTGTTGTCACAACACTAGCATACTTTTTCTGTTTTTTTCTATAAGAATTTCAATCTTTAGGGTATTTTAGTTGTTATTTTACTAACATCTATTTATTTTGTTCGTTTACTTCTTTTTTAATTTGATATAAAATTTTAGGAAAAATGTCACTAAAAACCTTAAATTATGCCCATTGGAACAATTTTACCATGAACTTTTTTATACCATAAAAATCCCAAATTATGCCATTTGAAACAATTTTACCATAATTTTTTTTGTGCAACTAAAAATCCTAAATTATGCTTCTTTGGACAATTTTACTCTGAATTTTTTCTTGTGCTACAAAAAAATTCAAAATTACGCCACTTAGGACACATTTACTCTAAACTTTTTAACTGAAGGGCATTTTAGTCTTTGTTTTATTGAGATTAAACATATTAATCTATTTCTTTCTTTCTTTTTATTTTTGTGACACGCGCAGGAGAATGAATGAGCTCATTGATGACGTACGATGATGTTGAAAGGACAGGCATATGCGATGCCAGACGGCGTTGTCCGGACGATGGAGCTAACAAATTGCCCTGTTTTTTAATTTTAATTTTTTTTTCCTTTTTGGCGGGGGTGGGGGCGGCGGTGCTGAGGGCCCCACGCCGTTTGAAAGCGCGGGAGGAAGGAGGCTCGCAGTAGGGTCGGATGAAGGCCGCCATGTTCCCCTGTGGTCCGGCCCGGGGAATGTTAGGGATAGAGTTGGTGACAGTAGGGGAAGAGAAGACCATTAAAGCATTTTCCAAGAGAGGCTTTTTTTATTAGTTTAATTTAAGCAAGATCGGTAGGATTTGACTGAAATCGATATTGTTTACTGCTTTAATTTACTTCAACATATACGATAGAGAAAAATATAAAAAAGTCACCTCCATATTTTTCATTAAGAAATGTTTCGACTGTAATAAGTTATATGATTTGGTTGTATTTTTTAAAATTTCAGAACTTAATGTTTGTTTGTTCCTAGCAAAGTTTAATAAAAAAAACGAGAAACAATTATCAAAAACCTAAATTATACATATTGTGACATATTTATCATAAATTTTTTTATTGTGATAGCAAAAGCCATAAACTTATACCTTTGTGACGAATTTAGCCTTCGTCAAAATTTCATTAACGGACACCATTAAAAATATGTCTACATAGATGACATGAGACATAAAATATTGATGTGGCTTAGAAAATCATTTGACAAAACCTTGATGAACAATAAATGTGCCACATGGATATGAGTTAAAGATTTTTGATGTCATAAAAAAAATTTAGCATACATATGTCACAATGGTTGATAATTTTGGATTTTTGTTATCACAAAAAATAGTTTGGGTAAATGTATCATGATAGACATAATTTAGGGTTTTTTTTATGGTTTTTCCCTTGAGAAATCATTTTTTTAGGAAAATATTTTCCCTTTTCAAATTAGGAAATTCATTTCCCTAATTTTAAACATTTATTTCAACGTAAATGGTTTTCCGTTGACCGATCATTTTTAGCAAATCAAACATGTGAAGGTTTAGAAAACTAACTCGCAAGAAATGCTTTCAAACAAACAAACACACCCTCAATCACATTTTCACTATAAGTTTTAATACTTCATGTGTACTTATCCCTTAAATTTTTATTATTAATTCGATGGTAATTTTTCTTCTTCTTTTTTTTAATGTAATTTCGGAATAAGAGCATGACCTGCTATAATCAATGATTTTATGAGGAGAAAATTACCAAAAAAATCAAAAGCTTATTGCACTCGTGGCAATTCGGTTCTAAACTTTTCAACTATTTCAATTTAATAGTAAACTTTTTAATGTTTTGTCAATTAGGTCTATTTGGCAAATTTTGGCCAGAAATTGCTTGTGCACACACTAGATATCTGACATGATGCGGCTACATTGACATGGACATTTGAGCTAAATTGACTAAATTATATATTAAGCTTTTTTTGTGTCATTATTATTTATTTTATTTCTTTAATTTATTTTAATTGAGATCCGTGATTGACAAAAAAATCATAAATTTATTACACTCATGTCAATTTAATTCTAAACTTTTTAAATTATTTCTATTTAGTTTTAGAAATTTTCATGTTTTACCAATTGGATTTATCCAACTAATTTTGGATTGTTGACATACTATAAATTTTCGAATTTTTTATAATATTTTTTCTGTTTTTTGTTTTTTTCCTCTTTATTTTTCCTTTGTCTAAGGGCCGTGCTCGGGGAGGGTCGCAACGCCCCCACGTGATCTAGGAGTTGGCTAATTGCGGATTTAGGAGTTTGACCTTGTAATCTTGTGAAGATGCCTTCATGTTTCAATTGATATTCTCCAAGAATAGTTGATTTGATGCATCCAACGATGTTTGGACCCGTGCATTTGTTTGAATTTGATTTTCTAACTCATTGGGGAAAATTTTGTTACATCATAACCATATACACAAATTAATTTCTCTAATCCCCCATCCCTTTATTTCTAAAGAAATACACTTTCCACTTTGCAGTCTAAAAACTGGAGCCCAAAAAAATTAAGGGCACGAGGCGTCTTTTAGCTTTTAGCATTTTATAAACTTTAGGGTAAAGTTTAGGTAACGATTCTCATTTTTATTACTATTATATATAGTTTATTTGAATGCTTTTGAAGGTTTCTTGAGCTCGACTAAGTCCCTAAGTCGATGTGAAACTCCTGTTCCATTAAACCCGGAACATTGATGCTAAACACAGACTTCGTGCATACTTAAGAAAGCAAAAAGTTGCTTTTTCACAGCAGGAACGGGCGATAAAAATGGATGGACTCGCGACATACATTCCTCAGACGCAAATAATCTCTCGCAAACAGATAAAGATTTTCTCTTCTGTATTTGTGAAAAATATCGATCAAAACTGTCTAAGACTCTGTACGAAACAAATGAGTACCCTGCTCGTGTTGAGACATATAGCCATCACCCCAGGATGATTTGTAAGAAATTTTTGGGCAATAACCACTGCACGGAGTATTATAGCATAATATCCTGGAACAAAGGCAAACATTGATGCCGTGTCTGAGTCTGATCTGCTGACAAGAAGGAAATTTGGGGACGCATGATAACATTTCTATCACTCCGTTTTTCTATTTCGGGAATAGGTTTGAAACGTAAAATTCATTTGGTATCGTAATTTTATTTTATTTATTTTTGAAACCAATTTCTACTCTAGAAATATATTTGGAATAGAAATAATAAGTAAAAAATTTTACTTCTCTATTTTTGAAACAAAAGTAAAAAATAAAAATTCTTCTCATCTCTTACTTTTGTCACCATCCCCCACCCACCAGCCCACCCCCCGCCCTTGCCACCCGCCCCCACCCCCTCGTCGTCGATCGCCGGTCGCCGCCACTAGCCCCCCGTCACCGATCACCTCCCGCCACCACTCAAGAATGAGAAATTTTATGTTGTTATTAAACGAATTTCTATTCTGGGAATATAAATTTTATATCAATATCAAACGCCTATTTTGCCTCAAAAACTTATTCAGAAAATAGAAATGGAAAAATCAATTTTTGCTAGAAATTAATTTCTGAAATAGGAATTTTACCATGTGCGCCCTTAACGAGCTCAAATTTCACATCTATGTTCAATTGGAGTAGATGATTGCAATATGATTATTTGATTCCTGTGCCTTTAATTCTTCTAGACGACATGCCCCTTCAAAGATTGGTGATGTAATTTTTCGCTATCAATAATATAGTCTTCTATGTGTTAAACCTCAAGAAATTAGTATCTTTAGGCAACAAGTGTGGCGGCTAAAGGCAGCCGCAATTGCTCCTATATATTGTGTATAATAGTATTTTGTACATTTGTTTTTAAGAAAACGAATGGGAATAAATACAGGGAAGAGGTGCAGTGCTAGGGCTCCAATTATAGTAACATATTCAGTTATGGAATAGACAAATATACAGAGACTAACAAGGAAAATAATCATGGAGGAAATCTCTACCGAGCTGTAGCCTTGCTAGGAAATCTCCCCTGAGCTATAGCCTTGCTGTATAACATCTCCCGCAAGTTGATATGGCTGGAGTCATGGTAAGCTTGATCCAAAGAAGACGGAACTGAAGAGTGGAGTGGCCTTTAGTGAAGATGTCGGCTGGTTGATCATTAGTAGAGATGTATTGAACATGGAGTTATCTTTTGGCCACATGCTTGCGCATGAAGTGATAGTCACTTTCTACATGTTTAGTGCAAGCATGGAAGATGGGATTTGCTAGTAAGATAGACAACAAAAAGATTATCACATCAAAAGAGAGGAGGAGTGGGGAGACGAATATGAAGATCGCATAGTAGAGCTTCTATCCAGATAAGTTCTGCAATGGTGTTAGCAAGACACTTGAACTATAAAGGGTCTGTTTGGTAATGTGCCTATTTTTTTGTTCTTTTATTCCCCATAATAGAAAAAGAACAGAAATCCGTTTGGTAACGCCAACTGATTTTTCTATTTTCCAAAATAAAAAGTCATTTTCGAGAATAGATTTGGAGTAAAAATGAGAAATAGAAAAAGTAATTTCTTATTCATGAGAACAATTTCTAGAAATTATTTTTTGGATTATTACTCATAACTGATTGCCGTCCATCAACCACCGCCCGTCGACCTCCAACCGCCGGCCGCCACCGACCGTCGGCTACCGTCAACCTCCGACCACTAGAGACCGGCAACCGGCCGGGTGTCTGGCATCTAGCAACTTGCAGCGTTCAGCATTCACGTGACCTACGGCCGGCAACGATGGTCGTCGATCACCGGTTGCCAATCACCAATCATTGGTCGCGGGGCCGCTACCCACCCCCACCGCCGCCATCGAGGAAAAAAAAATTTTGTCGGAACCAAACACATTTCTATTCTTTTTCTATTCCTAAAATAAGAAATTTTTGTAGTTACCAAATGGAGTAGAAATGGAAAAGAATTATTTATCAAAAGAAATTATTTTCAAAAATAGAAATGTTACCAAATGCACCCAAAATGACTATGTTTATTGTATCATTTATATTTCTTCAACCACATCAGCTATGAAACGACTATGTTTTGCTGCTAGAAGCCACGTTAGCGCTATATATTCTGTAATCCACGTCAGCAATCACATAGGATTTTTTATAGTGTTTTTACGGACTTCTAATGAAGGGTCAATGTGTCGCATAATACAAATTTGGATTTTTTGGTGTTATAAAAAAAAATTCAGAGTAAATGAGCACAATTTGGAGTTTTGGACAACTTGAAAGCCGATCATATGATCTCGTCTTCTCTGTCTTCCGCATGTACGTTGATGTCTATTTATATCCTAGTCGGAGACCCAATGATGTGCAGGTATTGTAAGTCTATACTTGAAAGGCCAAATGCCAAAAAATAAATACAAATTTATAGTCTGTGCAGAAAAATAATCGTACATTTCAAAAATTCAAGAAAAGGTACAACCTTTTGCTCGAAAGATAATTATACCCACGGACTTGGAAAAACTAATCTCATTTTTCAAATGAGGGGTCAAACTATCCACGTCACCTTTTTTCCAGTGAAAATGCTTGTTTTTTAATGTATGACCTAAGTGTACTTATGACCTTAATTCCAAGGATTTCCTCAAGTTCACTGGGGATCTGTAAGTTGGTCATATAGCTAGCTCTATTACCTAACTCGATCACATAGAAAAATTGGAGTATACTCGATTGAAACATAAGGTTAAGAACTATGCTATAAACTGATATCAATTGGCCAGGCTGATGACCTTGGCGGGCTTTGATCCCCGGGCTCTAAACCAACTGCGGTGCGACGTCATTCCGAAATAAACAATATGGCATGTACGACGAGTGAGAGTACCTTATTTGCAATTTCAACAAACAAATACTCATCACTGAAAGGGGCCATGTGTATGCTTCAAGAGTAATAATCGAAAACATCAGAGAGATGGAAATGATATACATTTCCTAGCCATGTCACAATAACAAATATGAGCAATATAACCTTTCCAGCAAAGACATTAGCATGGTCAAGCAAATTGCCTGCACCGCGTGGAATCTCTCTTGAAGTTCATTCATGCACTCTTTCACTTGAAATTCATTCATGCACTCCTCAGTCTCGAGTCATGACCATGGCAATCTGGACCATTCATGAGCAGAACAGCCTCTCCAGCTAAGACATTAGTCTTGTCACACATATTCCCTGCACTAAGTAAAGTCTTTCTGGAAGCTCATTCATGCATGACCTGAAAAAAGAGATACAACCAGAAACAACAAGCAGCAGCATCCTAGCTCTGAACCATTCGATGGAATCCACATCTATAGTAGGCCTCCAAATGATCTTTACCAGCAATTTCACAACCATTGATGAAGGATTCCTCAAAAAGTTAAGGATTAGTTATCCTCTTTAAGAGTCGAATGGATTTGGTCTTATACATATGTGAGGAAGGTAATCAAAAAAGAAAGCAAATGAGTTCTTTTTTCTTTTATCACTTAGGAGCCGGGGGAGATGAAAGCCAGTGATCTCTGAATTGGGATGGATGCTCAAAACAAAATTAGCCTATGCACTGTCTTCTGATCAGCTACGCTAGCATTAATAGAAATGCCGACATCATATGGTACTCTGTAAGAAAACAACAACCCAATGAGCTTCATCGGCAAGATCTTTGATGCACGGAAATTATAAGGGACATCAAATATAATAGCATAGCAAGATCACATTATGCAAAATGGCTCAAAAATTGTAACTCAGTAGTAAGTCAATGTCCATCAATTGCCCTTTAGTCCTTTTGATGATAACCTCTAGATAGGTCACCACAAGAGGAGCTGCACTAACTGTGATTCCTAATCCCAAGAGGAAAAAAAAGTTGTGATTTGCTATCGCATTTTGCATCCAACGACATTGCAGGGCTTTGTTTCTTTTTACAGTTTTTCATTCATGAGGCCCGCAATTCTGTTGCTTCTCTTTTTGCCATCCTATGCCTAATATGCTGCAGCATCAAACCGAACAGCGTCCTTTAAAACCAAAGCAATCTCCTCTTCCTAGAAGACGTTCAAAAACTGGAACAAATGTTCAACGTGTGCGCCCAATGACAAATTGGGCGTACCCTGCAATGCTGAAGCAACCTGCTTCAACATTATCTTCTTGTGTGCAGGGGACTAAAGCCAAGAGACTTATGACAAATTGCTCGATCAGTCAACAACCATGCAAGAATCACCTCTGACTTGGTTATCGAAAGCCAATTCAACACTCGATTAGAACATCAAATTCAACTTAATAAGACACTAGACAACATGGTCCTCGGTAATTTCTGTTAAAAAGCAAACAAACAAAACAAAAATACCAACTTAAATTCTCTAGAGAAAAAATTATACTTTCCAAAGATCCAAGAAAAAGTGCGGACTTCTGCTCAAAAGATAATAATTATCCATGGACTTATATCCTCTATGGAAACATAACCTCGTTTCTCAAACGAGGGATCAAAACAGCCTCTCTAGCTAAGACATTAGTCTTGTCACATATATTACCTGGGCGGGCATTGCTCCCTAGGCTCTGAACTAACTGCGGTGTGACGTCATTCCAAATCGGGCCACCAGGTGGGGAGTAACTGAGCACGGCCTGACTGAGAGGGGTCGGGGTTGTGGCAGTAGCATTCCGGCCAACAATGTTGGTCGTGATCAAGTAATTTCTGGATGGATTTTGATCGGCTTTGATAAAGATAGAGTATGTCTCGCCCGAGTAGATGAGCAGGTTTTGGACCACAAATGGCTCTACATAGTGCCCGTCCGCTTCAACTACAGTAAGGTTGTGACCCTGCAAATCAAAGATTGAGGCCCTAAGTAACAAAAAATGAAGGGTCGCTTCATCTTGCAAATCTATCTCCGAAAGTCCATCAATCTAATAGTCTTTAAAGATATCGAAAAGGCCCAAAGTATATGATCCAGAAGAGGACACCTCATTAAAGAAAGCGAGGAAATAAACAAACCAGTGGAATGCTTCACAGGTTGTAATGAAAGTATACCTCAATCCGAAAGCTGAGAGTAGATTGAGCGGTCACGCTTGAAATATTGAGGCGATACGTTTTACCAGGGACGACCCTCCAGTGCGAATATTCAGCATTGATCGCATTACAAGCTGTTGGATGTGAGCTTGGAGTGGTCGATTCGGCACAATCAAACTTTCCCTTCTGGGGAATCAGCAGGGACTGCAATCCAAGCCACAAAAAGAGAATGAAAAGAACATGACAAATGAGTGAAACTGGTGTTTAAGTCCTTCATAATTGAGGCAATCAAATTAAATCAATCACCTCAGTCTCTGCTGCCCAATCATAATTGCTTTTGTAGTACTGGTCGTCAAGGATGATGCTCTTGTCATAATCGTGAGCGAATGGCTTGGCCATGCCATACGGTGGCAAAACATCGATCAACCCACGCAGTCCATCCTCTGTTTGCATTCTGTAATAGGAGTTGTACGGAGATTTTCCAAGCTGCAATGAAGCAGAAGAGTATAATTGACATCACTTTGCAAGATAAGAATTTAAATGCCCACGCATATTCATCGAATGAGATGGATTCACTTGAACCTCACGAAATTCAGAAAAGCTCACATGAACATGGTATCGAATGATGTTCACACTTAGGACTCACCCGATGGACAATGAAACTATAGGTGAAAGTTTGTCCAGGCGAAATGGGCCTTCGAGCGACAGCCTCTGTTCCATCGCTCCCTAGACTTCCAATCTGCAATTCAATCCAATCCAAACTCATCGTCGCATAATCTTCTCATTACAATCTTCATCAACACACTACAGAGGCCTGCATAACACAGTTTCTCTGGGTTCGCTACTGCGTACCTGTTGGGTTCCGTCCCAATGGATCGCGAGATTCTCCCGCATCCTGTTGGTAACTCTGACGAAAACTCTGTCACCCTGACGCGCCTGGATGGTCGGGCCCGGGGACTCTCCGTTGATGGTGACGACCAGCTTCTTGTAGGAATCCTCCGGCGATATCAGTTCGCGCTTCACGTCCCAGTTGTGGACAAGCCCTCGAGCCCCTGCCGAACCTACCGTTGCGCAAAGCCATAGAAGCAATGCAATCAAGCTACCCATCTCTCGCACTCACTGGGAACCAAGCTGCGCACGAAAGATTGAAACTTTGATCGGGACAGACGGAGTTCGTGCGGCCGCTGTCGATTCAGCGAAGAAGAAGAAGAAGAAGCAGAAGAAGCAGCAGCAGCAGCAGCAGCAGAGGAAGAAGCTGTCCCGCCCCCCATAAAAGTGCATTTAAGGTATCTCCCGAAAGTTGAAAAGGACAAGCCGTGCGACGGAAAAGGAATCGTGCCTGATTTGGCCACATGAGGACGCAAGCAATATTCATACTGAGGCCCACCCTTTTCTTTTTTTCTTTTTTTGGTAAAAAAAATCTAAAAAAATGAAGAAACAATCATTACCTCCTCGTGCGACCTGAACCAGAATCGAGCGGTTCGGTTGAGTTCAATTCCCGATTCGACCTCACCCCTAAATTCATCTCTTCAACTTCTTTTACCTTGCGGGACCTCGCCTTCTCGCCGGACCCGCGAGAGCCGGATCTCGAGCGGATCTGTCTTCGATTTCGGATCCGAAATGGGTCGCGGCAGAGGCCATCTCGGAGGGAAGGGGTGTCGAGACCGGCCACAGGCCAGGGTCGCCCTCACCAAATCCAGCGAGGGGTCGACTCTCGCCCGATCCGGAAGCTGTGGAAGGGGGCGACGACATCGGAGCCGCAGAGGACCTCGAGGATGCAAGGGCTGAGCGAGAGGGAGCGAGAGGGGTCGCGGGGGACGACGACGGGGGGGACTTGGGCTTGTCCTTGGACCCGGCGGTCGGCGGGGACGGCGGACGACTTCAATGGTAGAGCCGTCGGCAACGGAGGAGGAGAGAGCCTCGTCCATGGCCTGCACACAGAAAGGAAAGAAAACAGTAAAAGAAAAGAGGGTAAGGAAGGAGATAGAAAAACTCTGACAAATGGGTTATTTATGGACACGTGTCATATTATGAACGGACTAGTACCATCTGTCTGTCTCTCTCTCTCTCTCGCCAAAGCCAAAGGGTCGTAGATAAGATATTCAGGCTAACTGTCGCCATTTAGCCGCAGGAGTAATTATTATATTTACTTTGACTTTGAAAGCTTCATTTTATTCTAATTTCAAGAAGAAAAAAATATATCGAAATGCACTTGACATTAAAAAGAGTAAAGCCAATATAGGGAAGAAAAAAAAAAAGAAGTAGCAAAGGACGTATATGCGGCATACATATGATTCAGCGACAAAAGAAAGGTTTAACTTGACTTGGATCGATAGAACACGCATTTGGAGCATGTATCGTCACAATACTTGTGTACTTTTCTAGTTTTTCTATAAGAATTTCAATCTTTAGGTTATTTTAGTTGTTATTTTACTAGCATCTTTTTATTTTGTTCGTTTACTCTCTTTTTTGATTTGTTATAAAACTTTATTTGAGTAAAATGTGCATGTGAAGAGTTTAAAGTAAGTTAAATGAGTGGTCATGATTTTGATGGGCCTAAGTATATATGAAGAAAAACATTAAGGATTGATAGGTAAACATGATCAAGTCTTCAATGTGATTCTAGTTGATAAAACCATCGATTAACATAGTTCCACCTTGATAAATGATTACGCTTTGAATAGAACATATTGAATCCACTACGTTTGTTTTGCGAAAAATGAATATAAATGATCGCTTGCATAACTTATAAAAACAAATAAATGAAAGATATTTTCATCATACATGCAAATATTTAAATATAAATTATTGTTGATGATGAAAATATTTTTTATCGACCAATATATCTTTCCTTTTTCTTCTTTTTTTTTTTTTTCTTCAATTTACCGAATTAATTACTCAACTCAACATGAGAAATGAAGGAATAAACATATAACAAATTACCTTTGCCTCTTACTAGTAATTTCCTCCATCTCCAGCTAAGTTTGCTTGCTTGTGGGAAAATTGTCCAAAAAGCCTTAAGCCTATTATGCTTTTGCTATTTCAATCATCAATTATAGCTAAAAATCGTTGATATAGACACTGGTTGTTCTACATGATACGATCAACGCTAACTTTGGTAATTTTTAATAATATTTTAATACGTATTCAAATTTTATATTATTTTTAAATTTTTAATTTTTCAATTTTTTTCCTTTGCTTTGTTTTTCTGTATTTTTTTACTGGCCTTTTTTCTAGGAAGACGAATCAGCAGGAAGGAAAAAAGAAAAGAAAAGAGATGAAAAAAATTATGAAATTCTTAAAACGATGTAGGGGCAGCTGCGTGTGTTCTAGCTGCTCTTCGCCCTAAACAGAGTTGGCGTCACTGAATTCTTCGTGTGTCTTGCGAGGAACCCGACGACACCCTCGCCACTGGTAACGACCATAAAGGTTGGGACCCTCGCACATGCACCCACTTGGGGTCGGTGGGAAACGGTGGCTTTTCTTGATAAGCATAGCAATTCTCAGGCCCCAAAACATGATGATGATCTTTTTAACTTGAACCAGATGGCCCTGGTATTTTTGATAAATGTAATGTATTCTTTTTACTCCCCCGATCCGACCCGATTTTTTTGTTCGGATCTAATGCGTTTCAAGTTGGGTCGGGTCGAGTCGGAGTGTGATCTTTTGCGATTGGGATCGGGTTGGGTAACATAAAAACCCGACCCGACCCGACCCATTTACACCCCTACTTTTCTTTCATTGGTTGGTGAGGGAGTCAGATTCCTTTTTGGGATTCGAGACTCGCGCTCTTTCTGGCCTGTAATGTTCTGCCCCAGGGCGCGCACGGATTTCCATCCTAGACCTTTGCTATGATTATTCAGAATCAACCCTTTTCGTTTTGCTTTTTTAAAACACGAATGATGAGGACGTTGGGTTTCTTTGTTTTCTTGGTCTAGTCTTAAGACTTTCTTACCTTCAGCCGTCATCTCTTTTTCCTCCCCCTTTTCTCACTTGTTACTTTTAAAAGCTCACGCCCGAGGCCTTGTAACGCGATCAATCCCGAATATTCGCGCGTAAGGGTCGTCCTTGGTCAAATGTATCGCCTCGATATTTCAAATTTGATCGCTCAATCTACTCTCAGCCTTTGAATTGAACTCTATCGGCACCAACGGAATTTGTAAATTATTTGCAACAATTAAATAAATTATCTAATTAATTCTCTTGATCTTTTGGAGAAAAAGCGATTGGTGTAAGGATTGCAATTCAAAAGTCAACATTTTTAGGGTTCAAACTGTAATGACGACATAAAAAAGTGGATGAAGGATAGGGCAACAGATCAGCCAAATCATAGTACGACCATTGGAAGTAGATTTCAAAGATTGCATTTGCCATCTGTATCACTGAGTTAATATCATAAAAAACGCTAAATTGATCCTAAAATAATTAATTCTAAATCAGTATATTTATAACAAATTTAATTTCCATAAGTTTTGATGTAATTTTTACAATTAGATTGTTGAATAAAATGACATATGATAGTTGATGGGTGTACTAGTTTATAATTTTATCCTTCACTTGTCACATATTTATTGATTTGTGATGTTTTGTTTCGTAGTATTAATCTAATTTAGTGAATGGTAAATTTATCATAAATGTATCAATTTGAGTTTTTGATGATCAAAAAATTAGTTTGAGATCAATTAATTACAATTGTATTAGTTTGGAGTTTGTCATAATATTAGCCCTATATGATTTTCACTGCAATTGGCTCACCAAAGTTACATGAGCTTATAAAACATCAGCATGTTGAAAGGGTTGCACCTTCATGACAAGAAATACTAACAATTACCATTTCTGATCTAAGAAAAAATCATTGGCAAACGATGAGAGCTCTGCAAAGAAATTTCTACATATTTAGAGCGTGCATGATAACTATTATATTTCTTTATTTTTCTATTTTTTGTGTTATCGGGAACATGTTTGAAATAATAATCCTTTTGGTAAAGTAATTTTATTTTTATTTATTTCCGGAACAAATTTTTAGTCGAGAAATAGGCTTGGGATAGAAACGAAAAGTAAAAAATTTCAACTTTCCAATTTTCAAAACGAAAATAAAAAATAAAAACCCTCTCACCGCTCATTCTCGCTATTAGTCGATCGCTCACCCACTGTCGCTTGAGAGGAAGAAATTCGTGTGATTATCATACGTGTATTTTTACTCATAAACTCATTCAAGGAATATAGAAATTGAAAAATATATTCTAAACCACAAATTGATTTCCGAAACAAAATAATCATCATTTGCACCTTTAGAGTACAACCTGTAGATCCAAAGACAATAATCAGAGTACCGCAAATGACGCGCGCGCCAATTAGGACCTTCAAGAATTTACCGAACAAATCGGCAAGTTGCTGGAGAAGGCGCGTGTAAGAAAGCGATGGCCTCTAGCTTTATTGAGATTGTTTATATTAATCTAATTCCTTTTCTCTCTCTTTTTTTTTTATTCCTTTGTGAGATACGCAGGAGAATGAATGGGTTCATTGACGACAGTACGACGTTGAAAGGAAAAAGCATATGCAATCCCGAATGGCATCTCGGAGCTAACAAATTGCTCTGTTCTTTATTATATTTTTGGGGGATTGCCGACTGCTGAAGGTTCACTCCGTTCCAAAGCACGGGCGAAAGGAGCCAGCTGGCGTTGCGGTTCGCAATGGGGTTAGATGAAGACGCCATGTTTCTCTCTGGTCAGACTCGGGGAATGTTGGGAGTAGAGTTGATGGTAGGGGACTATCGGTCCAAGGTGGACCCTAACATGACCCTGGACGACCCTAGCTTGATCCCGGACCAACTTTGGATCGGTCCAACTCAGCCACTCTTGATCTGATTTTCAAGGAAATTGAATCGGTCCTTGCCCCGTGCGAGTTGGTCTTTAGTTTTAGAACTTTAGGACAAGTCCAGGTTAGATCAACATTATATATATTATAAACCTTTGCACGTCCACTTCTGTTCTTTTTTATACGGTTTTGCATGTAAATTAGAAAGTGGAAACCTAGCCAAGATTCGACAAAAAAAAAAAAAATAGAAATCCCCTTAGCTCACCTCAACCTCGCTCACCTCGTTCGCCTCTAGCCTCTCTTCACTCACCTTACGATGATCGGCGATTGGCCATAATGGCCTGAGTGGCTTCCACGACGAATAAGCTGGCTGTTCTCAGCGTTGTGCAGCTCAAATTGTATCCTAGGGCCCTTGCAATTTAGATCAACTTTCATAATTGTGTAGTTGAGAATGTCACAATGTGATTCATCTACTCTTTCACACACCAATTTTGAGTTGAATTTTAGATTCCTTGCCGATGATTCTTTCTTGTTCTCCATCCTTCGTCGCATCTTAATATTCTTTCTTCACATTCTCTAGCAACTTAAAAATCATTCAAACGCTAAACTGCGTGCTCAATCTCCAGGTTTGATACCAAAAGACATCGACTCAATTGATGTTTGCAGAGTATTCATTGTGTCTTGTGGCAATTGGGTCTTCTGCGCTTGTGAAAGATAAATATCTTGCGTGCTCAGTCCAGACATTATATAAAAATGCATAGTCGGCATATATTTTGGTTTTGAGGAGTTCGCGTCATGGTGACTGTTTCGAAACCAAAGACAGCCCGCGCCTATAATCCCCATGGCGCAATAGCCACGCCTCGCAGCTCAAGTTCTTTGCCTGTGCAACTTTTCAGCTCATATGTTGCTTTCCATCAACGAGATAGAAGGGAAAAATATTTCAAGATGTGCCTTGAACTGGAAAGCCGCATGAGCTGAATATCAACCTGGAATCTCAACCTGCGGATGATCTCGTGCCTGTAAACTGCCCCGACCAGTTTCCTTAAGCCATATTCATGGCCTTCAATCTCAAACTGCAGATGATCTTAAGCAGAAATAAAGCACCAATGATGTACAACTACACACCAAGAGCACGACAAACTCAGTGACAGACAACAAAACACGCCGAATTGTGCTTAAATCTCCTTCAAAGCCACGGGTGTGAATGTTCCTGCAAATCTGGGTTTGAACCCAAAACAGCTAGACCCGCGAACTGCCAATTTATGCCCTTATATCTAATAACTTAAAAAGACTTTAAGCAAAATCCACTCCACCTAAATGGAGATAAGCAACCCATACTTCCAAATGCAACAAACGTCTCGGAGAATGATCAACTATATAGATCAAACCAACCTTTCCAAGTAGCCCGCACGATATCAGCTCAGTTTTTTGGCTCAAGTTCTGAGCCTCATACCCAGTGCTTTTAGACAGCGATTCCTACCATTTCATGCTGACATCCTTACCTTGGATTAGTCCACATATCCATGGATTTAACTCATTTGAACATGCACCAAAACATGGATTAAATCGGTGATGAACTCTGCACCAAAATTCTTCTTCAATTTTCCTTACCAAAAAAAAAAAAACTCTGCACCAAAACTCATGCACCAGCAATTATACCAAAGTGCACACACTGCCCAACCCAAGCTTTGATCGAGCACTCATATGGCCATTTCTCAAGCTTCACAGATTTAACTGTAAGGATTTAATGAACATAGCTTTTATTGATTCACAAGAATATGCATTTCTTCAAAGCCACAAATCTGGGTTTGAACTGCTAGACCTGCTAGACCTGTGAACTGCACAAATTCAAGTAAAATCCACTCCACCTAAATGAAGATAAGTAGCATATACTTTCAAATGCAACAAACGTCTCCGAGAATGATCAACTATATAGATCAAACCAACCTCTCCAAGTAGCCCCCCAAGATATCAGCTCAGTTTTTTCGCTCTAGTTTTGAGCCTTGTACCCAGTCCTTTGAGACAAGGCTTCCTACCATTTCATGCCCACATCCTTACGTTGGATTAGTCTATATCCATGGATTTAACTCATTTGAACATGCATCAAAAACTCATTTGAACATGCACCAAAACATGGCTTAAATCAGTGATGAACTCTGCACCAAAACTCAGGCACCAGAGACAATACCCAAGCATACACACTGCCCAATCTGAGCTTTGATCAAGCACTCAAATGGCCATTTCTCAAGCTACACAGATTTAAATTTAAGAATTTAATGAACACATAGCTTTTATTGATTCAAAAGAATATGCATTTCTTCCAAGCCACAAATCTGGGTTTGAACCCACAACACCCAGACATGTGAACCGCACAAATTCGCACCTTATATCTAATAACTTAAAAGACTTCAAGCAAAATCCACTCCACCTAAACAAAGATAAGTAACATATACTTTCAAATGCCAAGCAAAATTCACTCCACCTAAACGAAGATAAGTAACATATACTTTCAAATGCAACAAACATCTCGGAGAATGATCAACTATATAGATCAAATCAACCTCTCCAAGTAGCCCCCACAATACCAGCTCAGTTTTTTGGCTCAAGTTTTGGGCCTTATACCCAGTACTTTGAGACAGCGATTCCTACCATTACATGCCCACATCCTTACCTTGCATTAATCTACACATCCATGGATTTAACTCATTGAACAGGCACCAAAACATGGCTTAAATCAGTGATGAACTCTGCACCAAATCTCATGCACCAGCAACCATACCCAAGCAAACACATTGCCCAACTCGAGCTTTGATCAAGCACTCAAATGGCTGTTTCTCAAGCTTTACAGATTTAACTTTAAGAATTTAATGAACACATAGCTTTTATTGATTCAATAGAATATGCATTTCTTCAAAGCCACAAATATGGGTTTGAACCCAGAACAGCTAGAACTGTGAATTGCACAAATTCAGGCCCTTATATCTAATAACTTAAAAGACTTCAAGCAAATTCCACTTCACAAAAATGAAGACAAGTAACATATACTTTCAAATACAACAAACGTCTGGGAGAATGATCAACTATATAGATCAAACCAACCTCTCCAAGTAGCCCCTAGGTACCAGCTAAGATTTTTGGCTCAAGTTTTGGGCCGTAGACCCAGTGCTCTGAGACAGCGACTCCTACCATTACAAGCTCATGTCCTTAACTTGGATTATTCTACACATCCATGGATTTAACTCATTTGAACATGCACCAAAACATGGCTTAAACCAGTGATGAACTCTGCACCAAAACTCATGCACCAGCAACCATACACACACACTGCCCAACCTGAGTTTTGATCAAGCACACATATGGCCGTTTCTCAAGCTTCACAGATTTAACTTTAAAAATTTAATGAACACATAGCTTTTATTGATTCAATAGAATATACATTTCTTCAAAGCCACAAATCAGGGTTTGAACTCAGAACAGCTAGACCTGTGAACTGCACAAATTCACGCCCTTATATCCAATAACTTAAAAGACTTCAAGCAAAATCCACTCCACCTAAATGAAGATATGTAACATATACTTTCAAATACAACAAACTTCTCCGGGAATGATCAACTATATAGATCAAACCAACCTCTCCAAGTAGCCCCTACAATTTTAGCTCAGTTTTTTAGCTCAAGTTTTGGGCCTTGTACCCACTACTATGAGACAGGGATTCCTATTTCATGCCCACATCTTGGATTAGTCTATATGTCCATGGATTTAACTCATTTGAACAGGCACCAAACATGGCTTAAATCAGTGATGAACTCTGGACCAAAACTCATGCACCAGCAACCATACCCAAGCACACGCGCTGCCAATCCGAGCTTTGGTCAAGCACTCGTATGGCCATTTCTCAAGCTTCACAGATTATACTATCCATTAAGCACTCTAAACCATGCCATTTAACCAATATGGAGGTCAAAATTAAATTAAAAACTATCAGCGTATTCAATGACAGCAAACATGGGAGAACAACCAAGTTCTTGTTCACCTCATTGGTTCACACAGGTATTTGAAGAGCAAAACAATATGACCTAGGTAGATAACTTTACATCTGAGTTTATTATCCACCGTTCTACAGAACCACAATCAAACCCTTCAAACCAGCATCCCTTTGAAGCTTGGATTCTGATTGATAGAAATATTTCCCAGCCTGCACGAGTTGCAAGATGTCGTTTTAGAGCCTCTGCCATTTCAATAGAAAGATGAACTGTAATTTCACTAGATCAAAAATCACCTGATTGGCAGAAAGGCAAAAGGTAACTGTTTGTCCCACCAAAATGGGCCGATCCATTCCATTACACCGCCGATTCTGGACCTACAATTCCATTCCAGAATGAAAATCTTCATCAAAAACTTCGACCGAATGACCCTAATGCTTTTTATATGTGATGGGCATCACCTTAACAAGTCCCCGGCATTGAATCTTGAGATCCTGCTTCAAGTTGTTTCTAATTTGCACAACAATGGTATCTCCCTGTCGCGCTTGGATGGTTGGGGCCCTTGCCCTTCCATTGATGGCGATGACCAGCATATGGTTCGGGTCCACAATTTGCTCCACGTTCCAGCGGAAAGGAAGCAACCTCGGCTCCGCGGATCCCATGATTGCGCAAAGCCAAAGAAGCCATGGAATCAGCCTGCGCATTCTTCGCGGCATCTGTGGAGGCGATTGTCGACAAGCCAATGGAGACGAGGGGGTTTCGGCTAGAAGAAAACATAAAAAAGAAAGAAAAGAAACAGAACACCTCTAACGACGACGCGAAGATTCTCTGCGCGGCGGAGGGATGATGCGACCATTTTTGTATTCTATCAGTGACGACGTCGCACAGGATTTTCAATTTGTTTCTTTCGTCTCCGCATCAGAGGATATGAGTTGGACTCTGGGGTAGTCATTTAGCCGAAAGAAGTGAAATTTGGAGGGTTTTTACAGAGCAGCGTGGGTAAAAAGAATCAATGGATCTCTTCGCTTGTCCTTTTGTCCGAAAGGTAGAAAACATGGCCGCAAACAACTTGAGTTTTGGGAATTCTGTAGAAGCCGGGGAAAAAAGAAAAAGAAAAAAAAAGGAACCCAGAAACTTGAATGCTGAAAGCCCTCCCTCCCATTTTTTTCATCGCAGCTCGCCGCCAGAACAGGGGAAAAAGAATAGAACCCAGAAATCCAAACTCGAATGCTAAGATTGACCCAGAAATCCGCAATTTGCCTGCGGCTTCCTCTATTCATCTTCTGCTTCGTCTTCCCGGCAGCCAGCTTCCAGATCTGAAGCAAAGCCTCGTCCATGGCCGCGAGAAGAGATCCCGACCGTGATTGAGCTCCGGCGGGGGTGGGGGAACTCAGCTCGCCGCCGGTGCGACGACCACGACGGCGTAAGAGCTCATGGATGGAGGTTGCAGCGGACCAGGGACTGTAATTGATGTGAGCGGCCGGACGGGGGACCCGTGGCCGGAAGGAAGAGGAAGAGGGGGAAAATAAGGACTTTTGATTTGAATCATTTGTAATACACGCGTCAAGTCGTGATTCGGCAGAAGCAATGAATAAGATTTTCTTCGAAAGGGAGACCTGTCCTGTCCGGTCCGGTCCGGTCCGGTCCACGGCCCATCGAGTGCCGGGCCCGGGTCGGATTCTGCGGGGGCGGGGCGGCGGCCTCAACGGGTTCGGGACCACGTGGTTTTCATGAAATCCACGAGCGCGTGACGCGACCGCAGTCCAAATAATTAGGTGGAGGGACAGGGTAGACCTCGGCAGAAACGAAAGGAACTTTACATCGATTCGTTTAACAAAAAAATGGAATATATCCGCAGCGTCACGTGAGAAAGAATTCAATTACCTGACCACTTCCGTCTTGCTTTGAATTTGCCGACGACAGGATAAGGACTTCTGTCGCTGTCGGTTGTGACTTGTCCCTACTTTGTGATACATCGTTTTTCCTTCTTCTTCTTTTTTTTTTTTTTTAATGTGGGGGCAAACCCAATTTAATAAGGCCTGCGGATCCGCCACACGAATTGACAATTATTAAATTCATGCTTGCCCAAAAAGAGAAGATTCCTTCTTGACTTGGAAACCAAGTTTTACTTAGACTATGCCGTATCATCCTCTTTTGTTGGTCCAAAAGATATTTGCACTTCCACAATTTCAAAGGGATTAGGTCATCTCTGCTGCTGTGTTGCCTCCCGATAATGGGGAAAAAAAAATCCACTTCCTCCTTCAATTTTTTCTAATCGATGACAAATATTTCATTCATATTTCAAAATCTCATAATTATGCATGAGAGATTCAAAACAAACCAAATCCCAACCAGCAAAGCGGAATAATAAAATATAAATTGTTGATAATAAGCACACTATCATCTCGCGAGTCTTCGCATTAGCATCAAATCTTGGATGATTATAAATGATGAGCACATACCGTAATTTCATTTTCTAACGATTATGGCTTGCATAGTGGGCGACACATGCTTAGGATCAATGTCCTCAACATTATCACCGTATGGATATCAAAAATAAGTTGAACAAGCTCCTAAATCTAGATCTCGATTGGGAGAGACTGAATGAGCACACACAAAAAAAACATTTGAGGAACTCCTAGATCAAAATTTAGATCGGAAGATAATAGCTCTCACATCTAAGTTTAGATAAGGAGACGAGAGCTTCTAAAATTCGAAAAAGTCGAGTAACAACTTCCATTTTAGTACACACAATGTTTTCTTCACATTCTATTTTTTTCTCGTCTTTTGTATTTCTCACTTTCTTTTACATAATTATAAAGTAAATAAATATATACTTGAGTATTCAAAAATACATAACACTACAACATTTTCACGCCATAGAAAAATATGGAACTATCGTTTTTGTTAATCCTTTTCATATTACGCATCATGTGGTGAATTTTCCAAGATGTCCATAAAATGAAATTTATATGACAAGGCATAGAACAACTATAACAACTCGGTTCGATAAGATTAGGGAGTGATTATCGGGGCCAAAGGACCTAGACAAGGAATGGCTTCTAGCAAAGGGGAAGGAGTATATATATATATAATCTAGAATTAACTCATAAAGGTGTTGTCAAAACGATAAGGCCTAATTGTGGAACTCTAAAATCAAGCATGCTCAAGTGGGAGTACTACTAGGATGGTGACATCATAAATGCCCACCTATATGCTAAATGATAAAATCATGAAACTCAATATGAGATGAGCCAAAGCAAGCAGTTAATCCAAGGATATCACAATATGTTATTAGAGTGGGACCCCTTTTAGTAGGTGTGTGGTTCGAGGACAAACCACGTAGAAAACGGTGGACCTAAAATGACTCGATTTGATAAGAGTAGGGAGTGGTCATCAGGGTTAAAGGCTCTACACAAGAAATGGCTCTTAATAATGTGCTCAGGTGGGAGTAGGGGTGTCAACGGGTCGGGTCGGGTCGGATCTTGATGTTACCCGACCCGACCCAAACAATAAGATTCATGTCATTTGACCCGACCCAACTCGACCCGAAATGCATAAAACATGAAGCAAAAAAAAAAAGGGTCGGTTCGATTCGGGATTCGGGTTTCGGGTTTTTTATTAAAAAATATTACAATTTTTTAATAAAAAATATGACAAAGGGAATTCGAAATGCTCTTACGTGACACTGCGAGGTCTCGTCCAACCCGTTTGTGAACATTTCCGCAGACAAATAATTTTTTAATAAAAAATATGATAAAGGGAATTCGAAATGCTTTTACGTGATGCCGCGGGGCTTCGTCCAACCCATCCGTAAACATCTCCACAGACAGATAATTTTTTAATAAAAAATATGACAAAGAGAATTTGAAATGCTCTTACGTAACGCCGCAAGGCGCCTCGTCCAACCCATTTGTGAACATCTCCGCAGACAAATAATTTTTTAATAAAAAATATGACAAAGGGAATTTGAACGCCGCAAGGCCTCGTTCAATCCGTCCGTGAACATCTCCGCAGACAAATAATTTTTTAATAAAAAAATATGACAAAAGGAATTCGAAATGCTTTTACGTGACGTTGCGAGGCATCGTTCAACCCGTCCGTGAACATCTCCACAGACAGATAATACTCCCTCCTCTAAAGTTTTGCGTCGGCCGCGAAAAAGAAGAAATCATATGGAAGATGGAGAGAGAGAGAGAGAGAGAGAGAGAGAGAGAGAGAGAGATTGATGGGGGTTGACTTGAGGGGCGATGACGACGAACCTATGAGACGAGACGTGCTGGATGAGTTGCAAGTAGAAGGAGATAGCTTAGGTGGGTGTGTTTGGTTGAAGCCTTTATTGTGTTTGGGTCGAACAATGTTCCGATCCTAACTTGACCCAAATTTGTGTTTATAATTGTTACCCAAACAATATTAAAACCTGAAACATGTACCATACTTATTTCATGTTCGGGTCATGTTTGGATTGGGTTGGATGTGTTTTTTGGACACCCCTAAGTGGGAGCACTATCGGGATGAATGACCTTCTAGGAAAGTGCTCATCTGCACACCAAATGATAAAACCGTGAGACTTGGTATGGGGTGGCCAAAATGAACAATACATCGATTGAGTTAATTTAGATATGTCACAACAACAAGACACAACGCAAGAGCATGATTTGATCTCAACACCAACATATTAAGCTTCAATTTATGATAATTATCCTTATATCAAAATCGAGGCAGCTGGCCGAACACCCTCAATTAATGAAGGATTTGTTTTGAGCTTAACATAATAAAAATTCTGTTACAAGAATACACTTCTTGTGACAAAATATGTTTTATAGTAAAAACTATAAGTTACATTATTTGGGCATTCATATCACAATATGTGATGTTTCTTGTAGTGATAGAATAACTTATTTGATTTAATACTTGACATAGGATCTTTTCAATCAATGTGCATACTATAAGTTACATTATTTGGGCATTCATATCTATATTGTATCTATGTTGATATGGGCCCAATAGTACTGTTCATTCATTCTGGAGAGCTTAATCCTACGGGGCAGTGACCAAAAGAGAGGGATTTTCTATTCTATAGCCTCCCCTAAAAAACAGAGAAAGTCAATGTCAAAGATGGAGAAATCATTATTCCCGGGACCATCACATTTTCATGATTAGTCCTAAACTCTTTGGAGGGGATTTGATTAGTTTGTTAGCGTGCCCCACTAGGAAGAGTCAACTTTGACATTGACAGTTTCAAAATATCGACACGTAGAGTCTTGTAGAAACTTCATTAGTTTTCAATGTAAAAGTAAAGTTTTAGTTTCCAAATCATCTTGAAGAGAAAATGAAAGAAAAAAATAAAAATAAAAATCAATGTCCTCACGGCGACACACACTAGATCACTCAAAAGAATCCATGTGTATATCAAAATTGGATTTTTTTTTCAATACAAGGTGTAAAGTGACGTTCTTTAATCTATCCTCTGAGATTAGCCAAAAACAAGCATCGTTTAAACTAAATGAAATATCTAAAATCAAGTAAGGGCAAAAACCCTAAATTAGCCCAAGTGCACCCTCATCGTGGCCATTCATTCATATTTGGTCCTAACCATGTGCTCTAGTAAGAGCCAATGAAAGCCTTTCATAACTTTTAAGGAATGAGCCGTAGCCCTTAAATTAACGGATGACATGTACGGCTAAGTTCAGGGTATTTAAAATTTCTCCTTCCAAATTTCTCACTATAATTCCCTCTCTTACACTTTGGGCAGCCCATTAGCTCATTTCCGCTCACAAAACCCAGAGAAACATACAAAAATTCACTTTGGGCGGCCCATTAGCTCATTTCAGCTCACATAACGTAGAGAAATATAGAAAAAAATTCTCTCTCTCTCTCTCTCTCTCTCTCTCTCTCTCTCTCAAAATTCTCTAGATTTTATAGTTGGTGAAATCGTATAACCAACCGGGCAGTGGGCGTTGATCGAACACGTGGCTGCAATTCTCCTTTAGGTGTGCGGGACCCAAAATTGCACATTCTTCACAGACTAATGGTAATAACCGTCGATCATGTTCTATGCGTTGAGGAACACAATCACTTGGTCCGATTTGGCCGGGGGAATGTGGACATATCCTTGGCGGGCTTTCATCGATAGGCTTTGTGCCAATCGTGGCATGACGTCGTCCTAAATCGAGATGACGGGTGGATTTGTGGGCAGGGCCCACTTAGGGTAATTTGGTTAGTAATTAAGGAAAACTCCTAGACCAAGAGGGGTTGTGGCCGTGGCATTCCAGCCCACGTTGTTGCTCGTGATTTGATAATTTCTCGATAGTTTTTAATTGATTTTGATCGAGACGGAGGATGTCTTGCCTGAGTAGATGAATAGATTTTGGGCCACATTCGGCTGCACATGGTGCTCGTATGCTTCATCTACAAAAGAAAGTTGCATTCTTCGTATGATCAAAGTAGTAAATTCTCACATGAAAAAAAGGAGGTGAGGATTCGACCCCCAACTTCTCAAAAGAGTGGATGGGGATAATTTAATTTCAGTATAAGTTTCAACTTCCATGCCTTGCAAGAAAACAGAAACAAAAAAGTCCGAAAGTGAGCTTAAACTAAAAATAGAGTAGGATCGACTAAAACAAGCAATAAATTCCAACGTGGACAAAGCTTTGCAAAAATCATGTTTAAATAGCAAGCTCATTTTAATTGCATATAAAAGAAAATCAAATAATATCTCCAAAATATGTGTATGCACGTAAAAGTGCATAGAGCGTTCTTTTGACCTTTTCTAGTACAAGTAGACACTCATTTAATAATTGGCCTACGGCGAGATCGCCCTGCTGCTAGCGTTGTATCCGGACCACCGTCCTTTTGCTGACTTGAACCGATTTGGCGAGGCCAACCTCCACATTGCTCACACTTGAATTTCCGTCGATAATCAAGTGCACATTAATAACCGTCTTCACGGCGTCTCGGCATGATGAAAATCCATCGACCGAGAGCCATGCATTCCAAAATGGAGTCGATTTTGTACGGAGGTCGTTAGATGAAATGACGAAGCTAGATTCCTCCTATTTTCGAATCTATATTTTGTTGCAACTTCCTTGAGCCCTTTGGCACGAGCATTCCGAGGCTAATGGCCGGCTATGCTTTAGGCTTAGTGCGGACTCTATCAAGCTCACCAATTTGCGATTTATGGCTCGAATTTTTAATTTGCAAGTCAATTTTCAAATAGGAGTTGTCACTATTTGATTTAGAATAGGTTAATTAGAAACTTAAGTGAGATATTAGAAAATTTTATTCCTGCACAACCAGATAAATTATGATTGGGATTGGGGACTTGATTACACTATTTAATCAACTTATACACTTCTTATATCTAATCTTATTTAAATCCCGAGGTTTGATTTTTTTTTAGATTTTTCAAATATTTTCCATGCATCTGTGGAGAACAACATTTTTGGCTTTTTTTGATTTTTATAATAATAATATAATGTGATATTCTAAAATAAACGGACCTGGGTCAGTCTCCATGTCCGACCCGGGTCGGGACCAGCCCGGCGCAAGGCCCGGTCTCCGGAGCCTTGGGCTCCCCGACTGGGCTACGTTCGGCTAATGGGCCCGGTTCGCCTGGCCCGATGGAAGTGCCTGAAAACAAAAGAATAATTAGACAAGCCCAATGATAAACAAACACAAAGTCCGGCCTAAGAAAGAAGAATAAACCCAACAGGCCTAATTCATCTTAGTCCAAAAAACCAAACCCTAAAGGCCTGATTGGACCTTTGCGTCCGATCCGGCCGACCCAGCTCTGATCCGACTCGCGCCCCTCTCTGTTCTCCCCACCGCATGAGAGCGAGATGAGAGCCCAGATGTCTATTGTACACATGCAGAATTTGCAATACTGCCACATTGCAAAGAGCAGAATAAATGAAGAATCATTCTGATGGAATACCTATTCATGCAGTGCTTCTTTTGACTGAGATACAGGTAATGCTCTACTTGCTTCAACTGATTTGAGTTTCTCGATGCACTGCTTTAAGGTGTTCTCTTCATTCTCAGGTTCTATAGCCAATGTACTCCTCATTGGATCCTAGGTTGAAGGCAGACATGGACGAGTTAGATACTCAAAGTCTTCAATAACAAAAAGCTTTACAAACGAAATAATATTAGAAGGAAGAGACCTTTAAAGATTGGGGCAGTGTTGGTGGTGAGCTTCCTCAGCTTCCAAAGGCCTCCATCCAGCAGAGGCCTGGCCATGCATTCGTCCCACAGCTTCTCCAATAGCACCATCCTAAGTTAGACGACAAAGAGAAAATAGACCTGATGGGGTTTAGCAAAAGCCTGAAGATCAATCTTGAAAATGACGACACTTAACACATCCAACACTTGGTTCAAAGCGTCAGAAGCCTTGAAGCTCACAAAACTACAATTGGAAACGACAGTACGACCGTAACCCAAAAAATGGAAATATACTCTCAAGAACTTTGATTAGGGAATCATCCTATCGCTTCCTTTGCCTTCATTCTACTTGCAATTCATGACTTCTACACAAGGACAACAGTTTCTACTGATCTAGTAAAAACAGGCCATGGCACATCAGTTGGAACAAGCACACTTGGAGAGCATGGTACAACACAGTTGCATGCTGCATTCGGAAAGGATGAATAGCTCTCGAAAAGGAATCTATTGATTCTCTCCCAGTTGGCTAGACCATACATCACACAAGATTTCCTTCAATGAGAAAGGATTGCTGCTGTGATGCCTTCCTCTAAGTCTACTCTGCTCTCATCCAGCAAGCTCTCTAAGACTAGCGATCTCAAATCATTTCATCCCAATCCCAAGCGAGAATGACAAAAGCAGCAGTTGGGGGTGTCATGGTTATTGAAGTCAATAGCAAGAGACCACAGAGATGTCAAACTACGGATCTACAGGTGATACGGGCAGCCCGTAGGAGCAGAGCGCTGAGAAATGCAGGTCGTGAGCATCCAAAATTGAAAACAGAGGCCTTCTTGTTGTTACCAACAATTAAAAACTGTTTTCCCTCCAAAAACTAAGGTGCAACGTGGTAGCACTCCCTAACATTTGTTTGTTCTTTCGTTCTCGGGAGCAGATTTTTTGTTCCTAGGAACAAATGCGTTTGGTAAATTTTTGTTCCCGAGAACGTTTGGTTTGGAGTAGAAATCGAAACAAGAAAAGTTACTTCTTGTTCCCGAGAACAATTTTAAGAAATAGTTTTTTTTCCTTTCTTTTTTTTTTCCTTTTTTTCTTTCTCTTTCTTTTCTTCTCCTTCCTCCTCTTCCTCTTCCTCCTCCCACCCCATCGCCGTCGTCGGTGAGGTCCAGCGAGCTCGCTGGCGCCTTGCCACGCCAGGGCGAGGTCTGGCAAGCTCGCTAGAGCCTCGCCCGGCCACTAGCGAGGCCGAGCCTCGCCCGGCAAAGGCGGCCTCGCCCGGGCGGTGCCTCGCGGCGAGCTCGCCTGTCGCCCGAGCGTGCTCGGCGGCGAGCCTCGCCTCACCCAGATCTGGGAGGTGAGCCTCGCCGAGCCTCGCCGGCGGCGGCCATCGTGGAGGATAAAAAAAAAAGAAAAAGCAAAAAGCAAAAAGAAAATTAAAAGAATCAAAAGATTGGAAATTTTTATCAAATGCATTTACGTTCCTAACAAAATTTTTTTCGGTTATCAAACGTCTTCAAATGTTCGAAACTATTTCCGGGAACAAAAACAAAAAAAAACATTTACGAGCGAAACTACTCCCGGAATGTAAACATTGCCATGTAGATGGTAACGCTCCTAGGAACAGCGTTTCTATTCTTTTATTCCCTGGGAGCAGATTTTTGTTCCCGTAAGTAGATTTTTTGTTCCCCGGGTAAATGCGTTTGGTAAATTTTTCTTCCCTGAACAAGTTTGGAGTAGAAATCGAAACAAGAAAAAGTTGCTTCTTGTTCTTGGGAACAATTTTAAGAAACAATTTTTTTTCCTTTTTTTTTTTCTCTTTTCTTTTCTTCTCCTTCTTCCTCTTCCTCCTTCCACCACTCGCCCGCCCCATCGCCGCCGCCGACAAGGTTCGGCGAGCTTGCCGACGCCCTCGCCGGGCTAGGGCGAGGCCCGGCCTCGCAGATTTGGGCGAGGCCGAGCCTCGCCTAGGCGGCGCTTGGCGGGGTGAGCCTCGCCTCACCCGGATCTAGGGAGGCGAGCCTCGTCCGACCGCCACCAGAGCAAGCCTCGCCTCACCTAGATCCGGGAGGCGAGCCTCGCCCGGCCACCGGCGAGCCTCGGTCTCGCAGATTTGGGCGAGGCCGAGCGTCGCCGGGCCGGCGCGAGGCCGAGCGCCGCTGGGCGAGGCTCGAGTCTCGCCGGGTGGCGGGCAAGGCTCCGGCGAGCTCGCCGGGAGCCTCGCCGCCGGCGCCGGCCAACAGGGAGGAAAAAAAAAAAAGGAAAAGGAAAAAGAAAAAAGAAAATTAAAAGAATCAAAATATTGGAAATTTTTACCAAACGCATTTTTGTTCCCGGAAGAAATTTTTTTCAATTACCAAACGTCTTCAAATGCTTAAAAACTGTTCCCTAGGAATGTAAACAATAAAAAACATTTACGAGCGGCTGCTCTCGGAAGTAAACGTTGCTACGTAGATCCTAAATCACAAGCTTCTGGCCTAATGTCAAGAATGCTAAAACACACACACACAAACAGATCCAAATAATTAACATCAAATTACTAACGACCATAAATCCATTATGAAGAGACACACGCACTCGAACAAATTCAAATAATTAACATCAAATTACTAATGAACATAAATCCAATATGAAGGGGTACAATTGGAAATGACAGTACAACAATAAACAAAGGCTCAGAAATATCCTCTTGAGAACATTGCATAAATCTAGACATATTTGGATTTAGAAAAGAAAACTATCATGCAAAATCTGAATTTCAGTCGGTCTTGAGAATCTTGTCCTGCATCAACACTCTTTTGTACCGAGTAAAGTCAAGTTTGCTGGTGTCTTATGGATGCTCGTTGTCCGGAGACGAAACCACAATCAACCCATCCAATCCCTCATCTCTTTGCATCTTGAATTCTGACTGGTACGAGAACTTGCCAACCTATCAAAAATTACATAGATACAATGTCATCTAGAGCTTCTGTCCCTTTCAATCTACACATGAACCAGTGTTCACGAGATGAATCTTTTCGTGATGTTTATGGTGCTTACCTGATCGGCTACAAGACGATAGGCGCATGCTTTTCCAGCCAAAATCAAGCCCTTTGTTTTATCACACGGTGTACTTTTGATCTGCAAATTCATTCAAGAACGACGATCTTCATCAAACAATTGACCGTATGACCTACATAACATTTTTTCTGTGTGATAGGCTGCGTACCAGTCGGAGTCCCTCCCAACGGAGAGCGAGCTGCTCTTCCAGGTTGTTAATGACATTCACGAAGATGGTGTCTCCCTTTTGCGCGTTTATGATCGGGGCCTTCTCGTGGTTGATGGTGATGACCTTCATGTTCTTGGGGTCCAGCTCCTCCTTCACATCCCAACGGTGGGGAAGGAACCTGGCCTCCGCCGATGCCGCAACTGCTGATATATAGAGAAGCCATAAAATGAAGCTCATCATCTTTCGTGGTGGCAGAAACCAGCAGCACACGACAGATGAAAATGAGTCGAACAGACGGAGGAGGAAGGTTATATAGAAGCAGGGGGGAGGCAAGGTGGTGTTGGGACAATATAATCTCTACTTCTTTGTCAGTATCCATCCGCCCAGCTTCTAGTCAGAAGATATAAATTGACGTCTAAAAATGTTCACTTTTCAGACTAGAATGTTCACCTTTCAACATCGGTCTTAGAGTTGAAAGACTTCCCCATCTGAATAAAAACAAAAGATGATCGTGACACATGTCTATTGACGTAGAATTGAATAAAACAAATTGAAAATCTGACTTTTTTCCTCACCCTTTTCCCCCTTCGCAGCCTCCGCCGTAACCTCCATCCACGAGCCCTCCACCCTGCCGTGGCCACCGCGCCCAGCGGTGAGTCCCCACAAAAGTCGTGGAAATAGCACGATTTAATCCTAGAATTCACGGTTGTTGGGCCGTGAAAAAAATAATATTATCACACAACAAAATTTTAGCCGAGATTGCACAAGCGTTCACGTAATTTGCCCAGCCCCAAATAAAATAATTTGTGCTCCACTAGTCTTCTTCCTTTTCTATTACCAAATCACTTGCTTAAAAGAGAAAAGGCAGGGAAAGGAAAAGACAAAAACCAACTCATCATCATACATTTGATGACTTCCCTACGTTAAAAGGTTTGACCTTTTTCTGATGCGTTCTCTCTAGATTAGATTCGTTGGCCGTAGGATGGTCGACTGCCGAGCCTAATATGGGTTGTTGCTAGATATCTTTGGCGTGCCTTTACTCCACGTTTTTACTTTGTATTTTCACAATTCGAGCACCTGTTCGAAGCTGAATTTTCTTCGAATGATTTCAAACTTGAATGTACTTCAATAAGGAAAACCCATTTGTAGGACATCTTTTCTTCTGTCCTTGACGCGGCAATCGTTTCCACGGACAGCAAGTACAGTTGAAATGAATGGAACCAGACCAAGTATTACCTAGTCAAGCCAATCACGAATTAAAAAACAAAACATATATTTGTGTCACAACACTAAAACAGACTCAAGTTTCAATGTAGTTTACATACTTTGGTAGATCTTGTTCATCGTATCATCGATTGAGTGGTCACAACGGCCGAGCTATGAACAATTTTGAAGGGATTAGGTCATATTTGGTAAAGAGAAATTCCGCATGTTATGCTTCGAGTTGCTGCTCCTAGCCCTAGGAGTCAGACCATTCATTGAATGAAAACTATTGAGATATTGGGGCATCCGCTTTCCCCTTCATTTGCATTAATTTGAAACTCGTTTGATTTTTGTATGATACACAGCCCATATCCTCCTCTAATTTATTTATTTATTTATAAATTAACCCATCTTTATCACCGTTGATTAAATTTCGTTTGAAAAATTGACTAATCTAGATTGTCATGCCTTTTGTTTCACCAGTACAAGAAAACGAGCTTTCTCAATGTCTTAGGGTTGCCGCTTGTACTTAAATTTTTTTCTTCACCATCAATTACTGAAGGATTTACTTTCGAGCTTGAAAACATAGAATTTTTGTCCCAAGAAATACACTTCTTGCACAAAATATGCTTTATAGCCAGAACTTTTGTCATCGAAATTTCTTATTTTAATGGGGTAATTTATCTGACTATATACATGTGACATAGGATTTTCAATCAATGTTCAAACTACAAGTTACATTACTAGGGCATTCACATCTACAATATCTATGTTAATGTGATCTCAATTGTCTTGTTGATTCATTCTAGAGAGCTTGACCCTACGCTCTAGGGTCAAGATTGAAGCCATTCAAGATGATGTTGACGATGTTGTCCTAACCTAGCTTCAAACATGGTCCCACCGCATGCGATTGTGTCAGTTGGCCATAAAGAAAGTCCTCAAAAAGAGACATTTTCAAGTTCCATATCCCCTAAAAGAAAGAGTCAATATCTAAGATGGGTAGGTCATGATATTGTGGGGCTTTCCTTGTTGCATCTTTCCACACTGCATTGATTCTGTCCCCTACCTTACCTTTATCGCCCGTGGGGCATCAAGATTCATCACATTTCCGTGATTAGCCCTAAACCTTTTCTCACCAAGAGTGGGATTTGATTAATCAATTGGAAAATTGAAAATGTTGTTAGTTGCCTCACTGGGAAAAGTCAACGTGGGGTCGGTGGTGGCGTATGGCAGACGTGAACAAGGACTTTTAGGGATTTCGTTTCAAATTAGTTTTCAATGTGAAAGTAATATTTTCGCTTCCAGATCATCTCGAACGGAAAGCGAGGAAAGCAATGGAAAAAAAACCAATTTGCTTGCATTAACGTGCAATTGAATCACTTGATCGCTCAAATGAATCTATGTGATACATACATATTTATGTATGCAAATCTTGCGGGCGCTTTTGGTAAAAGAGCCAAGGTAGAAATTTTAGCCACCTTGACGATTGGGATGAATTTCAATGTAAGATGTAAAGCAACATTTTTAATCTCTCCTTTGAGATTAGCCAAAAACAAGTATCGCTTTAAGTAAATGATGAAAGGTAGCAGACCGTTAGAAGCTGTTGACAGAGATGGATGGTTTTGAAGGAAATACAGGTATCGTTAATGACAAAGTACAACATTGTGTTAAGTCCATAAGAATTATCTTATCATTATTAACCCTCTAAACCAGACCGCTTGCAAAATTTCACACTAGCAATCATTCAAACACCACATTTTTATTACAAAGAACAACCTCTCCAATATGGGTGCCAAACATGGGTACTTGTCATAGTGCCTGGCTTTTCAAAGTTTCCAAAATCTGGATGCAAGTGCACGGATAGCACACCTGATGATAAATATTTCTATATTCTCTAAAGCATAATCTTAACATTCACTTTGTTTCAGTTATTCCAATAATCGCAGCATTTTGAAACAACATTGGCAGAATCGGGGTCCTAGGCAGGATGATTGTGAGGTCTTCGAGGAATGGATAGAGCATCATAAGATCCCACAAATTTAACACAATGAGGCCAATTTGTGAAATTTTGAAACAAGCAAATGAAGTTCAAACATAGAAATACTGTCCAAATTCCTGCACTCCCACATCGAACGTTTTCGCCGTTTCTTCTCCATGGACTCCTTTGTTTTTGTTTGGAGTAGGCCAATTTTCTCCTCTTAACATCGTCCTGCACCTCCCAGCTTTTTAATAAAGATTTGTGATAGCATATAATTTTAGGTGCATTTATTATTTCATTCCGAAAATTTGGAATCGGGAACCAGCTGTTGATTCTATGATCTACCCGAGAACCAGTCCATCGATCCTGTCCGGTTCTCGATTGGGTCCATGGAACCGGTCTTATTAGGCTTCACATGTCAACACTATAATATGGAACAAAGAATTACATGATGGGATTTACCTCATTAAAGACACTCCCAGTCAGAGCCAATGAAACACCAATATTAATATTGTTATGAAGTGTGTATGTAAAAGAGGACATTCACCAAACTAATTATGAATGGGGCAAAAGCAGGCAATTATCCAATATAAAAACTAGTTAGTAGCTTAAGGATTTAGGATTTTTCCTTTTTTAAATTAAAAATTATTAGTTCGGTGTCGGTGGGCGTAATGGGAACGGGACCGGTTTCCTTAGATACCACCGGTTCTTGGGTGATCCGGTTTGATTTCGAACGATTCCCAATTCTTTTACACATCCATAATTGTTGTTGCCGTTCTTGCATCGCTCCTCGTGCCCCAATGTTTCGCTGCTGCTCCACTGCCCTTGACCCAATTCCTTGGCTACTATCTTAACCTTTCTTATATGATCACTAACATCGAGTAAAAGCTAAACCACGTGAACGTGGACAACTTAATAAGACGAATGATCTTTTCTTCTCTTTCTTCTACATTTACAATGATATCTACTTTTATCCTGGCCCGCGATCTCATGATGGGCTAATGTCGTAGGTTTACCCTCGAAAGATCGAATGCCTAAAAAAAAAAAAGAAATGTACAAAAAATGCCATAAATCTATTGCGTTGATACTAATTTTGTCATAAACTTTTTAATTGGACTAATTTGATCCTAAACATTTTCACATTTGTACTAATTCAATTCATCTAATCAATTTAGGCTGGAAATTAATTATATGGATGTTGGCCGTCCTAGGTAGCATCACCAACGTTAATGTTGACATTTTTATATAATTTTTAATAATTCTTCGATTTTTTAAATTTTGACCTTTTTTATTATTTTTCCTTTTATTTTTCCTATTCTCTTTCTTTCAACTATGGTTAGCACCGGCCATGGCCGACGACTGGCCATAGGCAGGGCGTTGGTGAGGCCATCGTGGCCCCCACCTAAGGCCGCAAGGGCCAAGATGCCCTCATCGGTGCTTGCCTATGGTCGGTCATCGACCATGGCCAATGTCGGCCACAATCCAAAGAAAGAGAATAGGGAAAAAAAAAAAGAGAATAGAAAAAAAAAGGAAAAATTTAGAAAAAAAAAGAAAAATTTTCAAATATTTAAAATTATCTACGTTAGCGCCGGTGATGCCATGTAGACGGTCAACGTTCACGTCACCGATTTCTAGCCTAAATTGGTTGAATGGATTGAATTAGTACCAATATAAAAATTTTATGACTAAATTGGTCCAATTGAAATATTTATGATTGAATCGAAATCACCAATACAATAGGTTCGGGACTTTTTTTGGTACTTTTATCCCAAAAAAACTAAATACAAGAACCCATCTTAATCTTACATGTACATTGATATCTATATATAATCGTGGTCAATGATCTCATGACATGTGGGCATCGTAAGTTCGTCCTCAAAAGATAGAAGTATCCATGAATTTTTACCTTCGCAAATTTAATAATCTAGCTATTTTCGTAACCAAATGCGTCTCTTATTCTATTCTTGTCAAATCCCACCAAGAAAGTAGATGGAGACGAAAGTTGAACCTTGAAGTAATATAATAAGAACGGGAGGATTCGACCTTTATTATTTCATGTAATGTTCTTATGCTTCTTCTGTGCAAAACGAAATACTCAAGCGACCCACGCCAAATAATCTCTCCTAGGAGAATTTCAACCCTGAAATTTTCCCCTACAAGTTCCCTAAAAGGGCCCTTGCAATTTAGATCAACTTTCATAATTTTGTGTAGTTGAGAATGTTACAATGTGATTCGTCTCCTTTTTCACACACCAATTTTGGGTTGAATTTACATTCCTTGTCGACAATACTTTCTTGTTCTCCAGTCTTCCCTGCGTCTTAATATTCTTTTCTCCACGTTCTCTAGCGACTTAAATCATTCAAGCGCTATCTTCTGGTTTGATAGCGAAAGACATTGACTCAATTAATTAATTTATGATGTTTGCAGAGTATTCATTGTGTCTTGTGGCAATTGGGTTTTCTGCGCTTGTGAAAGACAAAAATCTTGTGTGCTCAGTCCAGACATTATGTAAAAATGCATAGTCGGCGTATGTTTTGGTTTTGAGGAGTTGGCGTCATGGCAACTTATTCGAAACCAAAGACAACCCGCGTCAATAATCCATGTGGCGCGCTACTCGGTCCTCGCAGTTCGTGTTCTTTGCCTTCACAGCTTTTCAGCTCATGTCGCTTTCCATTAATGAGATAGAATGGAAATATATTCCCAGACGTGCCTTAAACTGGAAAGCAACAGGAGCTGAATCTCAACCTGCAGATGATCTCGTGCCTTGAAACTGCACAGATCAGTTTTCCTTGAGCCACATTCATGGCTTTCAATTTCAAACTGCAGATGATCTTAAGCAGAAATAAAGCACCAGTTATGCACAACCACACACCAAGAGCACGATAAGCTCAGTGACAGACAACAAAACAAGCCAAATCGTGCTTAAATCTCCTGCAAAGCCATGGGTGTGAATGCTCCTGCAAATCTGGGTTTGAACCTAAAACAACTAGACCCGTGAACTGCCGATTAACGCCCTTTTATCTAATAACTTAAAAGACCTTAAGCAAAATCCACTGCACCTAAATGAAGATAAGTAACATATACTTTCAAATGCAACAAGTCTCGGAGAATGATCAACTACATAGATCAAACCAACCTCTACAAGTAGCCAGCACGATATCAGCTCAGTTTTTTGGCTCAAGGTTTGAGACCCGATGCTTTTAGACAGCGATTCCTACCATTTCATGCCAACATCCTTACCTTGGATTAGTCTACATATCCATGGATTTAACTCATTTGAACATGCACCAAAACATGGCTTAAATCAGTGATGAACTCTGCACCAAAACTCGACACCGAGACAATACCCAAGCATACACACTGCCCAATCTGAGCTTTGATCAAGCACTCGAATGGCCATTTCTCAAGCTTCAAAGATTTAACTTTTAAGAATTTAATGAACACATAGCTTTTATTGTATCAATAGAATATGCATTTCTTCATAGCCACAAATCAGGGTTTGAACCTGCAACAGCTAGACCTGTGAACTGCACAAATTCACGCCCTTATATCTAATGACTTAAAACACTTCAAACAAAATCAACTCCACCTAAATGAAGATGAGTAACATATACTTTCAAATGCAACAAACATCTCTGAGAATGATCAACTATATAGATCAAACCAACCTCTTCAATTAGCCCCCACGATACCAACTAAGATTTTCGGCTCAAGTTTTGGGCCCTATACCCAGTACTCTGAGAAAGCGATTCCTACCATTACATGCTCATGTCCTTAACTTGGATTATTCTACACATCCATGGATTTAACTCATTTGAACAGGCACCAAAACATGGCTTAAACCAAGATGAACTCGCACCAAAACTCATGCACCAAAGAACCATACCCACACACACACACTACTCCAACCCGAGTTTTGATCAAGCACATATGGCCGTTTATCAAGCTTCACAGATTTAACTTTAAGAAGTTAATGAA